>PVHX01001093.1:0-87764 GCA_004024805.1 Geosciurus inauris
GATTACATTCTTCATATTAAACATCTTTATATGCACTTTCAATGAACAGTATATATATATATATTTATATATATTTTTTATCAACCATCTTTACTATACCCATTCCCCTTTCCTACCCCCCACCTCCCCCATGTCGTGTCCAGTGTTTCTCTATTTCTATTATGTTTCCCATTCCCACCTCCCTTATTCATTAGCATCCTGGCCCTCTCTTTTGGTGGTTTATCCTGGTCAGCCTTTCTCTGTGGAGTTCATCATTCAACTCAGTAGGCAGATCTTGAGCAGCATCTTTGTAAGATATCTCTAACCCCACTACTTTCTGGGGAACCATCCATGTAACTCATGAAAGTTCATATACCTGTATCTGTCTGCCATTTGCAGAAGGGCAGCTGTCTCCACTTGGCCTTCTCTCCTTGAACTGCTGCCTGACGGGGCACCAAGTGGTTTCTTGCCCTCTCATTTTTTCAGTTCCCTGAAACTCCAGTTTGAGATTCTCTCAAAAATTCCCTAATGTTCTAGAGCAGCTCAACACTATGTCTAGTCAGGGAGGAAGAGGGCAGCCTTCATCTGGCAAGTGTCATCAGTTCACATGATTGACTTTCTTGGGACTCCTGACTTCGCTCAAGGTTGAAGGAAAGAACACACAGGTCAGAAGGGAAGACACCACAGTGAGTGGTACTCCAATGGCGTATCTCCTCTTGATGTGTCTACAGCCTTCTCTTCATAGTCTGAAAGGACCAGCTAGGCCATCTCCTAGCTCTTTGCTCTGGATTGCTTCTCATCACTTAAAATTTTGAGACTTAACAAAAATTCTGAGATGACAGAAGTCCCCTTTCACATTTTGTTGTATATTTATTATGCTGCATTTCAAAACCATATGGAATTTATCAAATCTGTGATTTCATAGACATTTATGTTTAGGATTACAGTGAATAAAAAATAGGTGGCTTAAAGAAAAAGTAAATGAATAATAGAATAAGTGGCTCATGGAGATGGCTAAAGCATCAGGGCAACACTCTTAGGCCATATGTCAGAGTTGACCAGGATAGGTAGGGCTAAGGTGGCACTTTCTCCCCTTTCCTGTCCAGCTGTGACAAACAATGCTTATTTGGGACTAAAGACAGATAGTTTTTTACTCCCTTGTATTTAACCCATGATGGGACATTTCCCTCTTTAGCTTCACAGTTAAATCTCTCTAAGGTTCTCATTAAAAGCAAAACAATGCTGATTTCTAAGTTATAGGAAAGTGATTTGTTAATTTATAGGGTATATCAGGGTGATGAATTATCTTAAAATCTAAGATGGATGCTAAATAAGATGGTGACAATACTAATTATAAAGACCTCTGTAACTGACCTGTACTTTAAAAAGAGATTGACAGAAATGGTCTGTACCTTTTTTTCTTGATAAATTCTGGTAGGGGAAAGCAACTGCTATGGTCTGAATGTTTGTGGACTGTTCCTGCCATTCATATACTGGAATCTTAACCCCCAAGTGACAGTATTAAGATGTGAAACTCTTCATTAGGCAGAGTTCTTATGAATGGTCTAGTGTCCCTGTAACATAGGCCCAAGGAAGTATATCTGCCCCTTCTACCATGAGATAATGCAGTGTAAAGGAGTCACCTATGACCTGGAAAGCAGGCCCTGACTAGATGCTGAATCTGGCAGTACCTTATCTTGGACTTCCCAGTCTCTAGGACTATTAGCAGTAAATTACTGTTGTTTAAAAGCTAGCTAATCTATGATATTTTGTTCTAGCAGCCCAAATGGACTAAGACAATAATGTATTAAAAATATCAAGACAATATCTAAAAAGGTGAATTTCCATAAAAAAGAAGCTTTATAGATAAAGGAGTCCTGAATCTAGAATAAAACATTCCAACTTTTCAATTTAACTTCAGATAGTGTGATCTTGGGAAAGTCCCTTGGCCTCCCTGAGCCCATCTTTGTAGAATTATCCCAAAGAACCATACTGGTCCAAGCAAGGATCAAGTAAAGTACTATATATAAAACAGAGAATATCTGAAGAGGCCAGGATGGTGCTTCATCAGTCAATAGATGCTAGCTAATGGCTTCAACATTTTTCATTGCAGTATAATTTACATGCAGTGAAGTGTATCATTTTAAGGTACAATCCATTGTGTTTGACACATATGTAGTCATGTATCTGACATCACAATGATGTTATAAAACATTTCCAGCACCCCAGAATGTTCTATTGTATTCTCACCCCAATAAATCCCTTCTCATACCCTTGCTTTCACTTTCTGTTGATTTTCATATAGATGGAATTGATGCTGTATGTAGACTTTTATTTCTGGCTTCTTTTACTTGGCATAATGCCTCTGGTATTCATTCATGATGTGACACGTGTAAGTACTACATTGTGTGCATATATAAAATTTTATTTATCCAAAGATGGGCATTTGTGTGGTTTCCAGTTTCGGGCACTTATGAATAGGTTGAAGGTTGAAGGAAAGAACACACAGGTCAGAAGGGAAGACACCACAGTGAGTGGTACTCCAACACTTATGAACAAATTGCTATAATCATCTGAGCACAAGTCTATGTATGGATATGTGTTTTCATTTTTATTGGGTAAATATCTGAAAGTGGGATTGGTGAATTGTGTCACCTCTATATTAATTTAATTTTATGAGAAACTGTCAAACTCCTTTCCAGAGTGGCTGCACCATTTGCATTTCCATGGTCCTGTGTGAAGTTTCCAGTGGTTCCACATCCTTGGCAACACTGTCTTTGTAATTTTAGTTAACCTAGTGTATGTGAAGTGAAATCTTGCTGTGGTTTCATTTTTGCTTTCCTCATGATGAGTGAGGTTTAAGATCTTTTCATGTGACTTATTGTCATTCATACTCCTTCTTTGGTGACTAATCTGTTCACACATTTTACCAACTTTAAAAATGGGATTATTTGTTTCCTTATATTGTGGTGTAAGAATTCTTTATCTGTTCTAGATGCATGCCCTTTAGATATATAAATGGTGATAGTATAATATTTTCTCCTGGTCTGTGGCTTGAGGTTTTTACTTTCTTATATTGTCTTTTGGAGTATAAAATGTTTTTATCATGGTTATCCCTCAAAAGCAGCTGGATCCCTCTGATGTATAGACTGATGATACCACACATGTACCAAAAAGGTATGAAGAGGTTTCTAACTCATGCACTGAGACTTTCTGGGAGAGCAGGCCTGGGTCCTAAGCAGGTCCACCAATGGCTTAAGGGAATAGGGAAAGAGCCTAGCTTGGTTTTTATTGTGATGAGGGAACAGGGCTGGGGTGAGGGTTCCTGGCATGAGAGCCAAGGCTTGCGTGTTTTGAACTTCCGTTGGCAACAAAGGTGGGAGCACCTGGGTTTTCTTATCAGCTGGCCCAGATGTGGGGCAGAGGGGAAGGGGAAGTGGTGGGGCTTCAAAGCTGTCAGCATTCAAAGTCAAACCACAAAGTGGAGTCAGAATCTTTATTATAATTTTGATATCTATAAAGACTGGTTTTCATAGTTTTTATTTTGTGGTTCATTAATTTTTGAGCGTTCAATCTAAGAAACACTTTCCTAATCCCAATGAAAAATATTTTCCGTGTTTTCTTCTAGTAGTTTTATGGTGTTAGACATCACATTTAAGCATGATCTATTTGCATTATTTCTTGCACTAATCTGGCATTTTTTTTTTCATATGGGTGATGTATTTCCTCCAGGACCATTTATTGAATGAATATTCTTCCTCCCGTGGACCTTGGCAACTTAGTCAGAAATCAATTGGGCATAGATATGGAGTTCTACTTTTGGATTCTTTATTCTATTTCACTGGTCTATATGTCTATATTCATACAAATATCACACCATTTTTACTAGTATAGTTTTATAATGTCTTGAAATTGGTTAGCATAATCATCCCAAATTTGTTTTTTTTAGAATAATGTAACTGTCTAGATCTTCTTTTGCATTTCTACATATGATTTAAAATTAGCTTGTCAATTTCTAGGGGAAAAAAAGCTTGCTAAGATCTGCTTAAAATTGTGTTGAACCTATAGAGCAATCTGGAGAGGACTTAACAATATTGTATCTTCTGATAAATGAATATAGTTCATCTCTCCATTTATTTAGGTTCACTTTTAATTTATCTCAGAAATAGTTGTAATTTTCAGTGTATAGGTTTTATATACATTGTATGAATTTTCTCTGAGATTTAAAATTTTTCTAATTAGTTATACATGGTAGCAGAATGCATTTTGATGAAGCTATTCTTGTAGAATGTTTTTGTTTCAATTTCCTTTTCTAATTGGGGAATTTTTAGTCACAGCTGAAATGGAGTAACAAGGACTGAATCAACCATCTCAATGGAAACAACTAAAAACTTAAACAGAATAAATAAAAACATTGAATTTTTAGTCATGGGATATTAGGCAATGAAAGACAGTGATTTCTGACTGGGGTTGGGAAATGACCTCTATGATTGTCCAGCTCACCAGGTGGGTTTCCAGGCCACAGAAGAGGGAACAGCAATCCAAGCAGAGCCCAGGTGTGATCCTGAGTTGAGGACATAGAGGTAGGAGTTAAGGGGGCGGGGGGAGGGAGATGGCTGGAGTTTGTATGTCAGAGTATTGGAGAGCATAGAGGTACTCAGAGAGAATAGCAGGGATCTGCAGGGTCCCTATAAGTCTGCAGCTGACTCCCTGTTTTAGTCAGCGTTTTTGCTGCTATGACCAAAAGAGCCGACAAGAACAATTCTAGAAGATGAAAAGTTTATTTTGGAGCTCATGGTTTCAGAGGTCTAAGTCTATGAACAAGTGGCTCCATTGCTTAGGGCCCAAGATGAGGCAGAACTTTGTGCTGGAAGGGTGTGGTGGAGGAAAGTGGCTTAAGACATCACACCAGGAAGCAGAGAGCGAGCTCTGCTCAACAAGAACAATCTACAAACCCCAAAGGCATGACCCAATGACCTACCTCCTACACTCAGTTAAAGGAGATTAATTCACTGATTGGATTAAGGCTCCCAAAACCCAATCATTTCTCCTTGCATTTTCTCACACATGAGCTTTTGGGGGATACTTTATATCTAAATGGTAACAGTCCTGATCAGTGCATGCTTGAGAGAAAATAACCAAAGGACAAGTGAAGAATCACCCAGGATGTTTAGAGTAAACAGTACCTGGCACTAACAGTATTTGCCAGGAATAGTATTTGTTTCTACCAGTCCAAGTAGACAAATCTCATAATTCACAAGTCATCCGATAGAGTAGATGAACTCTAGGCTCACTGCTGCTTGGATCCCACCTGAGAAAGATTAATAGCAAGACACTAATGGATCACAATGTTTCCAAGTAGTAGAAGTGCGTCCTAGAACTAAATTAAAAGATACTGGGAATACAAAAATATCCAGCATTCAGCGAGATAAAATTCACAATCTGGCATTTAATGGAAAAATTACCAAGTATATAAAGGTGCAGAAAAATGTGACCTGCAATTAGGAGAAAATTCAGTCAGTTGAAAATGGACCCAGAAATGAAAAAATGAGAATTAGCAAAATTATTTTAGAAGTTCCTATAACTCTTCCATATATTCAAGAAACTAGAGAAAGATGAAAACTGTTAAGTACTGACAGGGATAATGTGAAAAAAAAAAAAGACCTAAATTGGACTTCTAATAATGAGAACTATAATGGAGAAATTTACTGAATGAGATTAATGGCAGACTGGACACTAAAGAAGAAAAAGGCTAGAAAAGTTAAAGTAATAGAAATGATTCAAAATAATACTCAGAGATAAAAACTACTGAGGGAGAAAAAAACAGAAAAAACAAAAAAACAAAAAAATAAAGCATTAAGAATCCATGGGACAACCCTCTCTAGTCTTTGGGTTGGGTAGTAGCTTCAGGGAGTCTGTTTGATGACAATTTTAACTTACTCTATTGAATATATCATATTTTAAAACATAAAGAAGGCTAGGGATGTCACTCAGTGGTCAAGCCTTGCCTAGAATGTGCAGGCCCTGTGTGTGATTCCCATCGCCACCAAAAAATAAAGAATTTTTTAGCTAGGCACTGTGACGCACGCCGGTAATCCTAGCACCTCAGGAGGTACAACTTTACTAAACTCACATTAGTTCTAATAATGCTTGTTATTGTTACTATTATTGTGATTAAAACCAATGATGTTAGCAAATGAGATATAAATACATACATCAGAAGTTTGCAAATGGTGAAAGCACTCTATAAGTTTTTTTAATTAACTATCATAGAAAGATCAAACTTTCTGTCTCTGCCTAAGCAGAATGGGTTTCTCTGTAGAAGATCAAGGCCCAGATAAATTAAGCTCCTAACAATCACATGAGGACAGTAATGCACAGAGAACTCTAACATACGCAAGGGCCAGACGCCCATCCTTCTCTAACAATTGCAGGAAATGGACTCAGATCCCTTTTCCTTAGAGCTCGTGTGCCAGCTCCTCTGGTGGGGAAGCCCCTGCATCCTGTCTGTTCAGTATTTGATGCTTGGTGATAACTGACCTGCACTCTCCAAGAGCTAGGTTGTGAGCTGCCCAGGACAGAGGTATTTATCGGATCTCTGGAATGCTGAGTGAACCTGAAGCCTGGCTGGGGGCTTCCCTCATGCAGCTGCTGGGCTCCTGGGCCCATCAGTCCTGGCAGAGCAGGAGAGATTCTCCAACAGAGCTTGGCTCACTTTCCTAATTTGCTGTCCTATGCCCTTCTACAAAAGACCCTCTCTATCCACTGGCCCTGTCTTCCCAGTCCTGAAGCTCTATAGGACAGGAGTTAGTGTTAAAATAACATATTCTATGTATCCTTTCCGAGAAATTAATTTTTCCATCTTGGTAAATTTACTAAGAGTTCTCCACAGTCTGCCAACAGCAGAGGATTAGACTAGAGAGGGAATTGGATGTGCTGAAATTCATACATTTATACTCCATTGTTTTCTTAGAGCTAGGAGCAAATATTATTTCATATGGACATCACATTTCTTTTTAGTGCTGTCAGACATTCAATGTGCCTGTGAGTTTTTGCTTGCTCTGTAGATGGCAACGTGACAAGTTAGGCTTCCAGCTATTCCTCTGGGGCCATAGCTAACTCCACATACCTTCGAATTCTCCTGCAGCTCTGCTTTCTCCTCTTATGGAACTCATCTTTGCTCCAAATGTCTTCTTCAGCAACACACGGAGTTTAGCAATGGGTGAACTCATTTTCTCTGAGTCAGGAATTATTCAGACTTCAAGGTTTTTAGAATTTGAAGGGGATTCTTGGTTTCTGTATCAGGTCACCCATGACACAGTGCAACTTCTGTTTTTGAGTGGGATAAAAATGCTTTTAAGAAGCTTACTGAAAGGGCTCAGAAGATTTTGTGGACATCAAATAGCTTTTAAAGGACAATATTTTGATGGTTTAATTATAAGAAAATAGGAAACATGCAGATTAAATTGACCCTAAAACCCACATGGTTTTAAAAATTAAAGGCACAGAATTCTGTCAAAATACATTTTTTAAAAATATAAAACATATGAACAAAATAAAGGATTCATGAACTCAGCTTATAGCAGCTGGACTAAGGTGACCTTCCAGACAATATCTCAAAGAGATCATAGGCCACTTCCCTGTGCCACCTTAGCCGTCCTTATCATCTGGCACTCCATTTCTGACCTCAGTTGTTGCCTCTGAAGATTGATAAAAATTCTTCCTCTTGACCAGTTTTTTAAAAAAAAAAGATTCTAAAGAAAATTATGCAATCTTTACATTTCTGGTGAATATAAAGTTTGTTCCCAAGCATAGTAGGTTCTTACCTGAAGAAATTTGATGATATTTACTGTTAAGCTTCTTAATTATCAGGAAGTTGGATGTCACTAGGATATATGTAATTTAAAAATCCTAGAATTTTTATTCCCATGATATTGTGGCGTTTAATCTTTTCTAGTTGTAGAAACTTTCATGAAATACTACATGTTTTAAAGGATAGCTGCCTTGGTGGGCCTAGGCTTGTGTCTTCTCTCCTAGTGTCCTTCCTCTGTGGAGCACCAAGCAGATAATAAATTGTTCATGGTATCTTGTTTCTGTGTGCTGTTTACTTTTACACACAAAAGTACACAGAAGCTGGGTATGGTGGTGCATGCATGTAATCTCAGCAGCTCTGGAGGCTGAGACAGGAGGATCATGAGTTCAAAGCCAGCCTCTGCAATGGCAAGGTGCTAAGCAATTCAGTGAGACCCTGGCTCTAACTAAAACACAAAATAGAGCTGAGGACGTGGCTCAGTGGTCGAGTACCCCTGAGTTCAATCCCCAGTACCAAAAAAACCCAAAAACCAAAAAGCAAACTAATCCCACCAATTCTGGAAACAGAATTCTCTAGATACAAATCTGAGATGAGTGCTCCCAAGCATCTTATGGTCAGCTATATCCTACCTTAAGGCACTGCATCAAGTCAGGGCTTTGAGGGTTGGAATAAGATGCTCCCTGCTTCCCCTGTACTACTGACAATTTGTGTTCCACCATCTTCCATTAATAAAATCCTGTGTTAGAGATTTTAAGAGACTCTTGTCTATCTCAGCCCTATACTGGGTAGTACACATGAGGTGTAAAATATGATTTATTTTCATATTATTCTAAGGAATTTGGGATGCTATTTTAAATGCTAAATTTAATTGGCATTTAGCTTGAGGAAAATAAGCAATATGTTTTGAAAATGAGTTACATGACATCATTAACTTATCCTCCAGTAGAAAACTAACAATAAGTTGAGAAAAACAGTATCAACTCCTCCAGTACAGAATTTACCCACTTTGCTTGAATTGGTATTAAACTGGCTTCAATATGCTACATTTGTCATCAAAACAGAGTCAACCTGAAGTAGAGTGATTGTGGGCTCAAGCTCAAAGCCAGTCACCTAAATCTCTGGAGTCAAAGGATGTCCAAAAAGGTAAAATCAAAATGCCAAAAGAGGAGAACAGGAGGTAGGTGCTTGTATGGGACTTTCTGGAAACAAGAATGTTGGGCTTGTAGAATAATGACAGTGGCCTCAAAGAAAGGAAAATTCAAGGCTCTCTGGCACTTGTTGATATTGCTTCTAACCACAGGTCTCCTCAGGGGCTGACCCTGACTGTGCCTGGGCCTCACAGAGCAGCCACAGGTCCTTGTAAGCAAGAGCTTGGTGAAAGATGCTCAGCAGGATTTCTCAGAATGAAGGAAAGAAAGAGTGAGTGAACAAATGAACCAGCTTGGCCATCTTCCTTCTGCTCTTCAGAGAACATTTATCACCTTGTTGTTTTGTGAAGTGTTTCTTAACTTGCTGAAATACATTATACTTTCTTCGCAATTCATTACTTATGACAATATTGTTCAAAGCATGGACTGAAACCATGTATATCCACAAACCTTAGAGTGTTGATCAGACTTTAGATTGCTGAGTACTCTCCCACAATGGCTGAGCCTGCATTTCCTAGATGAACTAGCAGCTGTTGATTCTAGGTTACAAAGAAGAATGAGGAACACTGCACTATGTGACCTTTACCATCACCATCACCAAACATTTATTGAGCAAACTTCACTCATTGCATAGTTTAGTCTCCATTCTATCAAAATGATCTGTAAGAAGTCTGTAATCTACTTTATCAGGTTGTTCCAGGCTTTTTAGTGTTGAATGCATCTGTTTGCCTTACTACTACAATCATCTTTATTAAAAAATCTATACACATATTGTGCCATCATGGGTTTTCTATAAAATGAGGAAAACAGGTAGAAATATTTCCTTCTTGACTCCAGTTAAAATCTGAAATATGACATATGACTGATGATGTACAGTTCAGAACTTGAAGAGTTAGAGGGGAAGGGAGTTTTCCTTTTGGTTTTCTGTAGTTCGGAAATTCCTTCAATCCTGAAATAGTAATTCATTTAAGCAAGTTTGTCTTATCTTGGTCCAATAAGGCTTCGCATAATAAAATGGAATTTTCTAATCAGAATTCCTTTTATGAATTGACACGGGATGAGTCTGGAGCATTTGGCTTAACTAATTCCCTTTGTTGAGGAAAATCCCACAGATGCAAAAGAAACTTAAAAAAAAAAAAAAAAGGCTCTCAAAATAAGTCCATGTTCCTAAAAAGTAAGCTTGCACAAATATTTTTCTTTTTGTCAAGCTTAGGCAAATTCTAAAGCAGAATATAAAGAATTGAGTGACACACTGAAGAGCTAACTATGCATGTATAAATAGAAAACTTCTCACATCTCCACAGAACATCCCTGTGTGAAAGAAATGTAGATTAAAACCACAAACTTAGCATAGTAAGCATATCCTCTATTGCAGACAATAGGTAGGGAATTGATCAGTTGTTTTTTATAGCATTAGGCAAGTCTCAGTTGAATTTTCAACCTCATGTTAAGAATAATAAAAATAAAAAGCAGTGTTCACAAGCAGACTCTGGCAATGAGCTATACTGCTATGGATTTACTATTTCCTCTGGATAGGCCTAAGATTGGAAATCAGCTGAACTTGTAGATTCTGAGTCCCCATTCGTCACGTATGGCACCAGTCTGCCACTGCGAGCTGTTTTGCTGCACAAACACAAGATCTCCAGGAAAACAGGCTTCTGACATGGGCACACCCGCCTGAGCAGGGGAAACACTTGAAGCATGCTTTGCCAAGGAAAAGAAGCGATTGAAAGAAAGGCCGCCAGGAGCCTCAGGGGGAAGAGGGCACAGAGACATTAACTGTTCCAATCATTTGAGGTCCCTCTGCCATCAGATGGTAACACTGTCTTTCCCAAAGATGGTACTGCAAAAGAGAGTTCTCCAGACCTCCAAAGATGAAAGTCGTTCTCGTAGGACAGAGCTGAAAGGATCCAAATAAAAAAGACCTTCCTTTGGTTCATGAAGGGCAGTAGTAGGTCATTGCCTGGTGTCACACAGAATCTTGTGCCCAGCCATGAGGAATAAGTTTAATTGTCCAGAAGGGAAAAAAAATATTTTAAAAAGTTTGGTTGATGCAGTGATTAATTAATAATTGGTCATAGCATTAATTACAAAATAATTGATTTAGCTTTAACTCTCATCTCCCCCAAACCAGACAGAAGATGGGTTAATACTCACTTTAAATGAAATGGCCAGAGAAATTAATGTGCACTACATGTTTTAAACAATGAACAGGAAAATTCAAGGCATTTCCTGCTCCAAGTTTCAGTTGTACGTAGGCAAAAGGAACTACAAGTTGTGTTTTACCCTGACAAGCATAGTGTGTGTATTTGAACCTGTAGAGAGGAGATGGGATCCATTGATTAGGACTAATTCTCTCACCTGAAAGCATCTGGTGGGTTGGAGAGTTTAAACATGAGAATGTCCATGTACCAGCTGGAGTTGTGTAAGTTGCTGACAATTCATCTGCAAAACACACGAACTACCTTGCTTATTAAAAAAAAGGCAAGAGGAGAATCCTCAAGTGGGGTAAAACCCATCCCACCATAGATTCCAAAAGGCCAAGGAGATCTTGTCTTTTTCTCCTCTTATCTTTTCCTCCTGGCCTGTTTTATGTGAAGATGCTGGCCCTGGTTTATGTCTTTGGTATTCTCTTTCATCTAGTGGAATTTGTGCTCGTCTTAAGAGCTTTTCTGAACCATAAGTAGCATATTAATTAATTATTGAGTTAGTGAAACAAATTGCACATCAGTGTATTTTATAATTATTCTCCAATTAGATTTGCTTTATTGAGTTAGAGGAGGAGGAGAATGGGATTTCTGGTTAGGCTAGAGGGAACAGCATGCAGGGTTATATTCTGAATTGGAAAACATTTTGAGCTTTCTTATTAAATAAAATCAAGCAGCAGCTGGAAGAGTGTAGAGGGACTGAGAATCCAAGAATGAGATACCGTGTTCCTTCTTTGCAAGATTTCCCCAACTTTTGAAAAGGCTACAGCTCAAATTCAAGTGCAAATGTGGCCTGGAGAAGATAGACTGCAAGAAGAAAGGGAAGGAGTTGACATTTTATTGGCATGAGGTCTGCCATCTGAAATTAGACTATTTCAGATGGCAGAACAAATTTGGGCCAGGGGTCTAAGAGAAAGGAAACCTAGAAATCACAATGGACAACTCGTCCAAACTGTCATATGCCACAGAGATTCAATTTGAGAAAAAAAAAAAAAAAAACATTCCTAGCATATTTGGGAAGACGTTACCTTCATGTCTCCTGGAGTATGTTTAGTGTGTGTACTCCTGAAATATTTGAGTACTCTTTGGGACTCTTTCACTTGTAAGCTTTTCTTCCGTGGACCAGGGATCCTTCCTCAAGCAAGATCCTCCATACTTGTCAATATTCTATACCATCTGGCCACTAGCTCCTTTCAAATGTTACTCTCCCTGTGTTATCTCCAGGAGCTTCTGCTCAGCCATGTTAGTTTGTCCTCTGATTTTCCAAAACACCTTCCTGGGCTCTTAACTGGTGTCCTTATTCTCCTCCTCCTCCTCTCCATTCATTCAGATTCTATTCCACCTTCAAGGTCCAGCACAAACTCTGCCTCCCCTATGAAGCTACCCCTGCTTTTTCTACCACCAGAGCCCATGATGTTCCTTTCTCAACCACTATCTTGGCAATTAACCATGTGCCATCATATATGTCATTGTCCATAGTGTTATCGACATTTCAAGGCTCTGCACCTTGTCTCTCTTACTTGGTTGTTAGTCCTTTAAAAACAGTGACTGGGTCTTGTGTGTCTTTAAGCCCCCATAATCTCTCAAACAGTACCTGGCACTTGGTTGGAGTTCAATGAATGTGCAATGATGAATTAGCAAACAACAAAGAAAATAAAAATGAAAAATTATAAAAATTCTAAGAAACATTCCTTTCATATTTTTAGTTCCTTTTTATTAGTATTAGATTTATTAAACTTATTTAATTTGCTAGATGCTTAATTAAAAATTTAAATAACAAATTATTAACTTTTTAAAAATGCATTTAATTTCTATTAAGGAGGGTTCAAGACATATGAGCTGTTTTATTTCTTGGCATCATATTTTAGGAGAAAATGAAACAGTATAATCTACCTTAAAGAAATTACTTATCTTCATTACATTTTTATATTTTATATTTTTACATTTAAATTTTTACATTTTATATTCTTGTCCTTTGTTCCCTTTTTACTGTTATAGAATTACTGATAAACTTGTCACATAACAAGAAAAGATATCATATTGGCTGTATGGTTCCTTCCACACAAAAACTGTCCCAAGTTCGACCTCTCCCCTTTGATTGACACCTGTTTCTTCTGCTCTCCTTTCCCAGGTTAGCGACGGGCAAGAGCCCAATGTGCTGTTGTCTTAAATAACCAGCGATTGCTGCATGCAGCGCCCATCTAGAGGCAGCTAAGTGGTTAACTGCAATTCATGGATCCAGCCAAGCTAAAAAGCAGCTTGTTCACCAAACAACCCTCTTTTTTCCTCTTTTCTCTGGAGCGATCCCAGCTCTAATTAAAATGTAATATTCTCCTTATGTGATTCCTTGGAAAAGTTTGTGGAATGACCACATAATACAGAGCAGGTTTTCCAGATGTTCCTTGTCTTGGCTAGTTTTCTCATGCACAATCTCCACCCCCAAATTTCTCTTCTATATACTTACCATATGACCTCCTCTCCCCCCATTTCTCCCCTGCTGTCCCCGATATATTGTACATAACTTCCTGAGTCTTATTGTTGTGCCTTCAGTGTATAAGAACCATTACTGAAGTGCAGTGGGCCAAGAAAAAAGTAATACTTGCCTCCACAGAGCACTTTAATGCTATTTACAATGGAAAAAACAACTTTGAACTGCTTCCAAAATAACAGGCATTAAAATCACTTCTGTTTGCAGTTGAGATGGATTTTGCAGTAACCTTTCCAAACCTGCTTCCTCTGAATGTTTTTCAGTCCATAGAGTGGCTCTCTCAATGAAAATTTAAAATGCTGCCCACATAAACACTTGACATGCACCACAAAAGGTAATTTTCCAACACTTACTCTAACAGTCGCTCATGAAACCAGGGTCTGCAGTCACACAATCCCAGTGATGATTGTACAAGTGTGGAGATATTATGAAACACTGCTCTGAACTATGAATTAATAAAAGCCATCAGGTTTAGGTACACATTTGATAAAGTGATCACTTAGTGTTGTTCTATAAATTCAATTTCCCATGCCTTTCCTCACACTTATTTTCCATAAACCTTATATCCTTTTAGTCTTTTCATCTGGGCTCATTAAATGCTATGAGGATTTCTCAGCCAGAAGTTGCAAAATGGCACTCTATTAAATGAAATCCATGTGATTTTATTTTGTTTTGGTTTTGATCTGTGTAGTTTCAAAAAAAATTATAAATTAATAGAAATGTTTTAAAAGTTATAATATTTCATTCACAAATTTGGATTACTGGCTTCTCTTGAGAGATCATTTAGATCTAGTGCTGTTCTCTGGCACAGAATCAATTGACTGTCCCTTCACGTGGGAGCAGGAGCCCTCTGCTCTCTGGAGCTTCTGATGCTAATCATTCTTTCCCATCACTCACTTGGCACTTGAATTTAACATTTTGGGTCATAAGTTTTTCAGTTCAAGTGTTTTATAGACAGAAATTCAGCCAAGCAAAACATATGTTAATGTTAAACCATATGATGTTAGTTAATTTTTTAAAATCTAAATTCTTCCTCCATAATGTATTTTCCATTTATCTATATTCTTGACCTTGGCTTCCCAAGAAAACTAAGGTCTATCATGCAGTAAGCCTAGTGATTATGAGCCAGGACTTTGGAGCCTTGTAGCTTCCACCAATTTCCAACTGCATAGTGCTGGGAAAATTGCTTAAACTAGTTGTGCCTCAGATTTCTTATCTATAAAATGGAAAGACTCCTTAATCCAGTGATTCTGTGTGTATCAGAATTATCTGGCAAGGGAGGGCTTCTTGAAACCTGAGTGGCTAGTTCCATCAAGAGTGGGCCCAGGGTGGGGCCAGGAAATTTGCATTTTTAGCAAGTCCCCAGGTGATATCACTGGTCTAGGCAACACACTTTGAGAAAAGTGCCTCATCCTTTTGGTGAAGAATAGATGGCTTAGTTGTGTAAAATAGTGGTACAGTGAGACAATCATTTTAATTGAAAGAAAAAATTATACTTATTTTGTTAGAGACTCAATGTTTAACTCTTTATAAAACCCAATAAATTGCTGCATTTTAGTAAATAACATCAGTGGGGATTCCAGATATAACTGAACTATTTTACTTCTACCATCTACGTGTTTTCATAAAGAAAAGAAAAAATTCACCCTTTAAACTTGTTTTAGTCTTAACTTGGGTCTCTTGTTCTTTCAACATTGTGTTAGCTTTCTGTCACTGATAAAATACTTGAAAAAATCAACTTAGAGGAAGAAAGATTTATTTTGGTTCATAGTTTCAGAGGTTTTAGTCCATGGTCATTTGGCTCTGTTGATTCTGGGACTGTGGTGAGGCAAAATGTCATGGAAGGGAGAATATGGCAGAGTGAAGTTGTTCACCTACTGGCCTCATGATGGCCAGAAACGGGGCGGGGGGGGGGGGCAGCAAAGAGGGAAGGAAGAAGGGAAGAAGGACAGAGAGAGGGAGGGAGAGAAAGAAAGGAAGGAACTAAGGGCCAAGATATACCCTTCTAGAACACACCCTCAGTGGGTGGCCTACTTCTTTCAACGAAGTCCTACCTCCTACAGTTTTTACCATCTCCCAATAGTCCATTAAATTATGAACCCATCAATGGATTAATCCATCAATGAGATCAGAGCCCTCATGATCCAATCACTTCCCAAAAGCCCCACCTCTGAACTCTGCTGCACTGGGGACCAAGCCTTCAACACATGAATCTTTGGGGGACGCTGGTCCAGACAACACACTTTGAGAACAACTGCCTCATGACTTAAATGACTTAAAATCATGGGACTTAAAACCATGTTCTTCCCTCACATTTTCTAAGCCTTATTCCTTCCCTTCCTCCCCCCCCCTTTTTTTTTATTATTTTCTTCCTTCTTTCCTATATTTGAACACTAAATATTATAGGAATATAACACATGTTTTGCAATACTGGTGAATGGCTATGACTTTCGAAGGGGCTCTAGAACCCAATCCAGCTAACCTGATTCTAAAAAGAAAGTTCTAGCATAGTTTTCAAACACATTCCACTCATAAAAAAATAGCTTAGCACATATGCAAAACATAGAGGCTATATAACACCTGGAATGTAATGCATTATACCTAATTAAAATTTTATGGATCCCTAATTTTCAAAAAATTTGACCAATACATTATATCTCTTTTCTCCTATAGTGGACCAAGTGGGATTTCTTTGGCTCTTCAATTGGGAGAAAAGGGATGGCTGAGTGAACTGCAGGGCTTGGAGAGGTGGGGGGAAGTTTCCCCAAGTGTTAGGTTTATCTGATAGTGACCTTAAAGAAGTCTGTGGAACTCCCTTTTCTGAAGTTTTTAGGGATGGTTCGAAGTACGAGTCTACCCAGAGACAGCAGACTGGACTGAATGACCTCTGGAGGTTCCTTTCAGGACTGTGATTTTGTGAATATTTTTGTTACTCCAAGATGCTCCTTGCTTCCTAGCACCCCAGATGCTTATAAAGTACTGCATAGTCTCTCCACTGCATAGTTAACTGCCATGCAGTCTTTTACGAGCAATTCTAATAAAATACCCACTCCAGAGAAGCAGAGATGATCAGAGTCAAAAATGGCTATGACTTAAAGCACTCTCTGAGACAGTAGTTCTCAACTGATATTTAAATTCAAATACAACATCATAGTTCAGGATGCTAAACCAGTGTGTAAAAGGGATCAATACCAGTAAAACAACCAGCAAGGCTGGCATAGACCACCCAACTTCCTTTTCCATCTAAATGCTCCCAACTTGTCTCCATATCTGCTTGACACTGCCTCATTTGACATTACTTAGTCCATAAAACTTTACACATTTATAATGGGCAACAATAAGACCAGGC
This sequence comes from Geosciurus inauris, assembly GCA_004024805.1. Lineage (NCBI taxonomy): Eukaryota > Metazoa > Chordata > Mammalia > Rodentia > Sciuridae > Geosciurus > Geosciurus inauris. Next base: position 16,985 of record PVHX01001093.1, read on the forward strand.
AGTTATTGTGGCATAAAATGGGAGAAAGAAGTTACCAGACCATCAAATATGGAACGTCATTTTCTAGCCAAATGCTTTATTAATGATAAATCAGCAGTCCCAAATTAACACAGATGTGATAAAATACCTACTTCATTGATAGGTTTTCATTATGAACCACACTCTGGGCCTCAAACTGAAAAGACTCAAACCCTTCACAAACCACCTCCAACTTTTGAATGATGTTTCCCTTGTGATAGGCAAATAGGATGCATTTTAGGAATGTTTCAACAAATTTCCTCTGGAGCGAGACTGATTTTGCTCCAACAGACCAAGTTGGGTTGGAAGACTTATAAACACAAGTGGCTTTTTCTTGATGTCATCAGAAAGAAAGGCCACAAGAAGTACTTTGCTGCTGACAGTTTTAAGATCTTACATCCTCTGACATCATCAGATGATGTGGAATACTAGGAAAGTATAGAAGAATGGCAAGGAAATGAAACTGCAAAAACAAGGATGTATTTGCATCAAAAACTGGAAGGAAGAGAAAGAATTCCTCTGGCTGAAACATTTGCCCCCTCCCTTCCTGCTTCTGTGCCAAGTAGTCAACAGCTCTTTAAAAGACATAGAAGCTTAGAATTACATTACTTTAAAGGGCAAAGCCTTCCATATTCTGGTCTAACAGCTAGTCTGTGTCTTTTTCAACTTGAGAACAAGCAGTTTGACTGATCTCTGGAGTTCTAAACTAAGTGACCAAGTTATCCTTTTAGTTGTTTAGGTCTCTTCAAAGAAAGAAATGAAATCCAACGGCCATGGCTCAAAGCCTTATTATAAGCTAGTTCAGACACTTCCTGTATCCTGTAATGCTATTTCCAGGTATATTTTTCCACTTGTGATAGATTCAAATGTATGTAACAAGTCATAGAATAATAGGGATTGATTATTCTTGGAATTGTGTATCTCTCTCCCCCTCACCCCCTTCACTCTGATGCATTTCCAGTTCCTCTCTGCCCTCCTCCAACATTAGCCCCAAAGCACACATCCTGCAGGACCAACGCACACTGAGTATTCAGCACAGCTCCATTCCACTGCCTCATCTGGACTTTCAGATAATTTTCCAGCCACAGTTCTGAACCTTTCTCATGAGGCAGTGGCAGCCTTGCAAGAATTTTCCATGAAAAAAAGAAAAATGATGTGGACTTCGCAATCAACCAGACACAGCCGTGAACAGACCCGTTCTCAGACCAAATCGGCATCTCCACTCCTGTCCAGACAACTATAAATTCAGAAGTCGTCACCACATAAAGTGCCTCATGCACAAATACTTGAACTCTGACTTCCTTTCAACAGCCTTAATGGTGCTGCTCACCACAGCACTGTAACATGCCCTGGTGTTGTAATGTCATAAGTGACAAGCTCAACTACGATCATAGCCAAACCTAACTCCACACACCTCTGTCATATAACACGTGGCACACCCAAGGGATCTACCTTCAAAGCCTCAGCTCTCCAGAGCCTTTCTTTCTCTATTAGAATAAGAAAGTCTACAATCCACTAGTGCAAAGGACAGACATGAAAATAATTAGCCATCTCTTCTGTTCAGCTGTAACTTATATTCCCTGTGAGGAGGAAAAATGGAGAGAGAGAGAGAGAAAAAAAAAAAAAACAATCAAGGCCCAGAGACCCACGTTTCATTTGGAACACTAGGGGTTCTTGGTGGAGATCATTAAACTGTGGTTTGAAATATTTTCCTTTTCTCATCAAATCACTAGCCCTGTAATTGATGTCATAAAAAATATCTGCATTCAGTGGCAGTGGTTTTCTCGGGTCCCTTCAAGTTATCAATTATTTACATCCCAATGAAATGAAAGGAAGCTGTAACGCAAGGTCCTGAAATGCCACAGAGGAGTCTGAGGGTGGCGTCGTTAATCTTGTGCATGGCACCCACGAAGAGGGCATTAGACTTTGCTTGGGAAAGTTCATTTCCCCTTCTCTGTCGTACATTATCTATGTGGATTTTATTGCTTCTCCTCATAAATAGTCTCATTGGGCTTTTTGTTTGTTTATATGCTCCACAATTTATACTCTTAAGGATGAGAGGAAAAACACCAGTGCCTTCAGCTTTCACAGACCCTTTCTCTGGATCTCCTGGGCATTTGCCATTTCCTTCTCATTCCTGGAGAATCTAGGAGTCTTATTCACATACACTGATGTCCAGACAGTCCAGGTACTACAGAAAATCACATCCAGGAGTCTTATTCACATTGTTCAGACAGTTCAGGTACTAGAGAAAATTACATTTGCAAAAGGCATGATTCTGTTGGTATTATGTCTTTCCATTTTCCATTCTCTTATTTCCTCTTGTTTAATTTCCCCTCCCCAGACTCTCTTCCCTTTTCACACAAGAGTCTCTCCAGCAAGACCAGACAACCACACTATTACTTGTCCTTGGGGGAAACAACAGAAAACATTTGGTGATCAGTCTTAAGACCCAAACTTGGCCATTATTCCTTCAGTGATACAGAAAGGAGTCTTGGCTAGTACACACGATCTTTCCATATTCTGGTAAAGAACTTTATGAATATTGCTAGTAAAATTGGGTCCTGCAGTTTGTGCCAACTCATTTGTTTCAGGCTTCTTTGGGGTTGTCCTTTTATAGGCCTCATTGTAACAACTTGAGGCAGTTTGCAGAATCAGTTATGCTATTTCCAAACTCTGCAGTGCAACCAACAGGCTTTAGTTTTGCCATCATGCAAAACAATCCTAATCCACATGAATCTGTTCCTAATCAGCCCTTTCTCTGATCTACAGAGTATAAATTAGGTGGTTATCAATAAGGTGGCAGACAAAGGCCTGATTTTGGGGAAAAAACAAAACATAAAAAACAAAACACAGAAAACAAGATGGCACTTTTTAGGACTGAGGCAGGTCTATATATTATGCCCCATCTTGTCAAAGGGAGTTTGGAGCAAAGAGCAGGGCATGCTGGTTAGACAGAGAAGCAGCCTGGATTCTGTCTTATTGCTGCAGTTGTGTGTTCTATATTTACCCTTCCCTAGATATTTAAACCTCTGAGTTGGCATGGGAAGGTGGGGAAATTCTGCCAACATCCGGATCCCACAAAATCTCAGCAACTTGATTAACTTTGGAGACTTGTAGTCTCATTTGCCAACAAGTCTTATGCCATTCAGAGTTTCACAGCACACCATGGCAATACAGATAACTAATATTCCTCTCAATTTTGTTTCCTGCAAAGAAAGGACTGTTTGGAATGTTAGGGGAGATGTTCATTTAATGCAGCTACAAGGAAGGAGAGAGGGACATTTTTGCCAAGTGATTAAAAGCAACTGACACAATTAGGTGCCTGAGAGGAAGAACCCAGGGGTCGCTAGGATCTTAGCTTGATGCTCCAGCTTCAGGAGCATGGAGAGGCATCATGTGGCTGGCAGTTACATGTTTTCCATCCAGAGGAATCAGAAGGGAGCCAGGAAAGGAGGAGTAGGGAGAGCAGGTGGGTAGGGATAAGAGGAAAGGAATCTTCTCTAGCTTTCCTATGATCCCAATGAGCAGCCAATACTTGATGGTTCTTTTAATAGAAAGTGGTTCTGTCAAGGACAAAGCAGGCACAGCTTAAAGCGGCCTCTTGCTGATGATTTCAAAGCTGAAGAGCAAGGACTGCTTACACAGAGAAACCACTAGAAATGTCTAGAAAACGTGGAAAGAGGGGCATGGATTTATAAGAAAAAGAATGAGTACAAGCAAACTCAAGTAGCTTTATTTGTGCTCAGGTCTAGGTTGTGATAAATGTTTCATTACATTCAGCTTAATGTTTCCCAAAGCATGTTCATACACATTTGTCCATTGTTCCTCAGGTAGGTAGACAGGATGCCGTCCTGTTTCCTGGTTCTCAGGTTTGGAGGTAAGAGATGTCATGAGATTCCTATGTGGGGGGGAGGTCTTAGCTCCTATTTACAGATGATCCCTTCTCCCAGCTCCTTGGAAGCATAGCCTCTGTCTTCACAGGCTCCTCCACCTTCCTTGGCTCAGCAGGGCACAGTGCCATTCCCTGTTCTTGGTGGCAGCTCAGTAAACACTGATTGATGAATTAATTGACAACAGTGATAATGACTGCTCTCAAATACCTACAACAAAAGTTGTTGTTTTCCTCAGGGATCTGCCCGGGACTGATGTACCTAGGGCTGATATTAGAAAAATAATGAACAATATCCGTGGATATTAGTTTCTGAGGAAGTGGGCTCCAGTTTAGCTCCAGACACCACACTGAGATTCACACAATTAGAAGTTTATAGTCAACTGCTGAATGATACAGTCCATTAATCTTTCTAACAGATACACAGTTCCATTTGGACAACGCTCAGCTCTTATAAAATGCAGACTCATTACACTGACTCAGACGGGAGCCAGGGGAACACATTCAAGGGCAGTGCCACTGTTTGCAGGCATATTTAAAGAACCATTCCGTTATCTGACTTGTGAGATGGAAGTTAGGCCAGTCCTACAGGAAGTCAGTCCTCACCCTCGTCCTTTGCTCTTCTGTCCCGTTTGCCTTGGCCACTCAGGCTGAGAGTTCAAAAACAGGGAGAGCACCTGTAATCATCGCCTCAGAAGAGAACATAGCCAAGGGATTCCACTGAAGTGGATTTGAGATGGAAATTGCCCTGTTTGGGGTGCCATGAAGGGTAGTTGTATTGTACATATGGTGACTCCAAGGATGTAGTGGATAATTTGACCTCGCAAATTCCCTTTAGAGTGTGTGAAATATCCAGTTCAACTATACTGAACAAATTAGCATGACACAATCCTCAATCTCCAGACTGAACTACGAGGAGAGAAGCCCTGTCCCATCCTTTCTATTACAAAGAAATTCCTGATGGTGTTAAGAACTTCATACATGTCATTTCTTTCTATGTATGTTTCACTTGACTCAGCTAAGGAACTATGTCTGAGAAAGGTAAAAGAACTCAATCCAAGTCATGCAGCTGTGAAGTTACCAGGGAAGGATATGTACAGGAAACTTGGTCTCACTGAAGGCCATGCTCTGAAATCTGCCTTGGAGCAACTAGAAGGAGACATCATGCTTCTGGCTCTAACTGATTATCTCAACCTGGAGATTCATGGAGAGGAGAGGAACAAAGGGTAAAAAATGAAGATGTGGAGAGTTAAAAATAATAGACCACACCTGTGTCACCATTGAGCTGGACTGGCTCTGCAGTGAGAGCCTATGGAGAGGGGATGTGGTGTGGTTCTCTGATGCTTTGGATTGAGAATTAGGACTTCTTTGAGATCAGTTAGTAAGTGAATACTTTAATAACTGCTTAGACATGCACATGAGGCTGGAAAGCACCCAGGCTATAGAAGAGAATGCAGAGATGCTGCAGGACAGGTCAATCCCAAGCATTATTTCTACCCTGTAGTGCTTTCCAGCAACCGTGTAGTTCTGATGAAAGTGGTACCACTCTTCAAACTAATAACCACTCTCAGGATCTTTTATACTCCCTTCTTGTGTTCCCATAAACTATAACTACTGTAATCAATATTTCCTATCAATATATCCTGATCATTGTTCACCATGCATGATCTGTAAAGATGGTCCCTGGAATCTGCAACAGTGATGGAGTCAAGTCCTGATCATCTGCATATGGATTGTCCATGATCTATTTTAAATGCCAGTCTGGTTTCCCCTGCCACAGGAGTCTCTTTTGAGCCAGCTCCTCTTAAACTCTGTCACTGGCTGCTCAGGGAGGGCACATTAATTTTAATATTGGCTTTAGTCAAACCTCATTAGGAAGGTCAATATACTGCCAAAATCCCATTAAATAATATGTTTAAAACATTAAATAAATAACTCTTAGATTATCCATAGTTTTGGATCTTCAAGGCAGCTTTTTTTTTTTTCTTTCAGTATCCAGCTAATTTAAGACTGCAAGAGGAGGGAGTGGTTAAACACATTACTTTTGGCTTGAGCCCAACAATCTTGCAATATGATATTTAGAGCTCGTGAATCAAGAGACAAACATGTATGGCCAGGTGTGGTTTGACATAAAAATTTCTGCCAGACAATTGGTCTCTCTGTATGATAAGTGGTCAAAGATCCTATTCATTTCTAATGTCTGTGCTTTAAAAGGAAAGGTAAATACACAGAAGGCTTCCTTTTCTTTGGTTGGCATTTATCTTCTCAAGAGTGGAGGTCCATTTGATTAATGTCTAGTCATTTAAGGAAAAAGATGCCTTCTCTAAATTGCATGAAATGTGAAATGATTAGGTCATGTTTTGGGGGAATTTTATGTTCAAATTACTTAAACTTCTAAAAAACTTTTTTAAAAAGTTTGTATTGTGTCTACTCCAAGGAGAACCTCACATCCCCTGGTAACTTAATAGATGGGGACATTTCTTGATATGAATTCTTCTTTAGCAGGAACCTCCTTCTGCCATCAGTGAGGGCTCTGAATTCTAACAGTGTCAAGTACCAGTGGGCAAGGGTTCCATCTCCATTGGCATGGGAGACCACATGCCAATCTATCACTCAATCATACTTGCATTAATTATGGAAGAAAAATGTTTGTTCTAATTTGGAAATTATATTCTACACCATTGACCATCTACAACACCATGGCTGTTGCTTTTCACTCGATTATCATCTGGTCTGGGTTTTGACTTTCCTTGTGTGTGTGTGTGTTGTCATTTTTCCTATGGGGTCTAACATAGTTTCAAACATTATATAAATGACCCAGTTCCATTTGCTAGTTTTCACAATTCTTTAAAATCAAGATACCAGATAAAATAACGTTTTGATGGCTAGAGTCTATTATCAGCATATGACACAAGCCTGGTTTTTGAAAAGGCATAAATCAGATAACACTGTTACAGTGATGCTGTGCTCTTTTGATTTTTTAAAGCCTCTGTCAAGGCTGCCTTTACCTGCTTCTTTTGATAATAAGAGAATTAGATCATTGGCGTCATCACGAGATGCGTCTGGCGGCAGCTTTTCTTCATCATTATCGTTACCAGGGCTTGTGGCATTGGGCTGCTCTCAGCTCCACTTGTCTCGTGTCTGTTTCTGGACTCTCACAGTCCCCCCTCCCCCCAGAGATACAGATGGAGAAAGATTAACAGAGAAACTGAGAATGAGGAGAGAGACTTGGTAGAGAACTGAAAGAAGTTAGAAAAGAGGGACTGGGGAGCCATGTGCTGAGGAGTTTTTCCCTGGCCCTCATTCTATCCTTACTGGTTATCTAAAAAGCATTATCAGCCAGTCCTTACAGAAGGCACTGTGGCCGCCTTTGGGACAATTCCTGGGTTCCACCACTTACCCTCTTTCAGTATCAGAGGTTCTGAGAAATGTGGCACAGAGGACATCTTACAGGGAAGCATGCATTTCCCCATCTGCCTTTCAACAGCACATTCTACACTTAGTGGCACAAGAAGAAACACATTTTCTTCATTTCTATAGAAAGCCATGGCTCACTATTCATGTCCAAGGTTCTGCTTTTGTTCAGCCAGAAGGAATAGCAGGTAATTCCCCACATACAAATCCTTGAAGAGCACCTCTCTCCCCTTCCTGAGCACACAGCCTGTCTTTCTGTGCCTCTGGGATGAAAGTGGCACCATAAGACTTAACTCTGAGCAGAAATTATATTGGCCACTGTCAGACTTGGTCATAATCACCTCTGCACAATTGTCCGAGTTCTCCCACCACTGTCTTTGGGCTGGAAGTGAGATCTTTGCCATGCTAGAAGACAGAGGATGCACAGGATGGAAGAGGCCCAGATCCTCGCCTCACTGCTTGGAAGAGGTGTTCCCAGGACACCAGGAAGGAACACTCACTCTGAACTCTGGATGAGCAAACACCTGGGATTTAAGTTTGTTTGTGACAGCTGTCAGCATCATACATAACTTAATATTCTTTTTTTAAAAAAATGGAATAGAGCACATCTGACTTTGGTAATTTTCAGAAAAGTGACTTAGAAGAAAAACATAAGAAAGTTGCTATCTTTAAAAAGAAAATAAATTTATGTAAAGCACTGGTAACATCTTGAGATATAATATCCAACATGGTGCAGGATGGTCAATTTTCAAGAGAATATATATTTCCAGTAATAATCAAGACATTTGTATTACCCTCAATTTTGGGAGAAAATTATTATAAATAGTTCAGTTTGTGCATTAGTGAAGTCCCTTAATCCCATAGTGTGCTTGTCATCTGACTGCTCATTTGCAGGTATTCAACATTTCCAATAAGAGTATTCCCCCTCCTGCTTTTAAATCATTACCGTTTTTATAATGGCTTCATTATTTCTTAATTGTCCTAATTTTCTTTCTTACCTATTCTTGTTAAAAAAAAGCCCATTAAAATATGAATAATTTTAGCATCCGAGGCATTCTGAAAGCAAAACAAATTTCAGGTTTACATTCATTTGTTAGCAAAAGGCAGGAGAGGAGGATAGGTTGGACAATTCTAGATTAACCTTAACTAAATTTGATTGTCTTCACTTCCCCCGCAGCACTCAGAATTTGGTAATGTCAAAGCCAGGAGGCATCTTAGCAATCATTCCGTCCTGATGAGGAAACTGAGGTCTTCCAAGGCTGCATAGATAGCAATGAAGTCAGGCTTAGTCCCAGGTCTGACAATTTCCAGTCAAAAGAGCTGTGTGAAATTAAGCCTGTTTATGTGACTGTTTCCTTCTCTCCAGAACTGACATCTTTCTCTGGTTTCCTTTCTAGCCCTAGCCTAGGATCCACAGGCTAATGGTAGTAACAAATCCACTGACAAGTTGATATTTCTAGATGCTTCTGTCAGAAGAGTGAGACCAATATAAATCTGACAATAAATGCATGAAAGTCTCTTTTGATCACCAGTGCCCTGTCTTCTTCCCTGTTCCATCAATTCAATGGCTATTCTGGTTTGAACTGTCTCTGGGTAAAGCTGGATAAGAAGGAATATTCAATTCCCTACAATTATTGAGATATTGCCCTCTTCCATGTGGTGTAACTGTTTTCTAATTGATAAAGAGAGCCACTGTCATCTGCATTCTTTTCCAGGCATGCGAACAGGAATACTGAACTGGTTTTATATGATCCTCTAGCTACCTATGTGACTTTGAACTAGCGTACCACATTTTTGACCCTTAATTTCTCAACAGTAAAATTTGGGGTTAGTTCAAAATGTCATCATTGCTTATTTTTCCAGTGGAATTAATCAATCAATTGATCATGTCAAAAGTATGTGGCAGTTACTTTGGAAGACTCTTATAGTAACAAAAAAGATGAATAAAAATGATCTCTGTTCTATTACAGCTACAACTTTCTGCTTTGTCTAGTTGGGATGATAAAAATGAAGACCCTCACAGGATCTAGTTTCTATAATCGTACTAGGGAATACAGAATTCAGAGATACCCCCTGAGTCTTCTGGACTTTCAAGCCTCCTTTCGGACGTCGTTATTCTAGATCATGTTCTCAAACACCTCTCATCTGTATTAAAATTTTTTCTTTTTATATTTCACCTGTCTTTTATTTTTCTTTCCAGTTTTTTTCCTTTGTAGATTGTCAATTTGTAAGAACTGAGTTTAGATTCTTTACACAGGATATTCTTTGATGCACTTAGGCTGGCCTCCAATTCTTCCTAAAAAGATCTTTGTTCTTTTGCATATGTATATATGTATTTAAACCTAGAATTCTGCTTGTAATTTATAAGGTAGTTCTTTTTAATATGTTGTTATAGGGCTGGGGATACAACTCAGTGGTAGAGTACTTTCTTAACATGTGCAAGGTCCTGTACCAGGGATCCTTGCACACATACACCAACACACACACATTGTTATAAAATCGTATTTGAGTGATAAAAAGAAAAAGTAAAACAGGTCTCTCTGTCACTTTAAAATTCTGAATACCTGTCAACCATATCAGACAGGGGTTAGAAGAAATTTGATGGGATGGTGGAGGCAACCCAGGGAAATCTGCCTAACAGAGCTTCCTGGAAGTCTGTGCTTGGTCTGCAGACCTGGAAGCTCTACAATGCATTCTGCTCCCTCATTGCAGACTGCTTTGCAAATCCAAACCATGTTCACCAGCTGGTCTCCATTTTATGTCTTCTCCTGTCTTCATTTGCTGTTGGTAGCAGATAAACTAGAGTTTACCTGTGTCATTTCATACTTTGGTTCAAATGTGTCAAATCCTCTCAGACTGGTGACATTCCCGACATCACCATTGTGATCTTTTTAGTGCCCTTGTGCCTCTGACTGACTCTTTGTTTGGCACATAGGCTCAGCAAGTGAAGGGTCTCAGTTCATCTGGGGCACAGATGGGAATTCTTCCATGTCGCCTACCAGAACAATAGACTTAGATTTTATATCCACAGGCCCACTATGGTATGGTTCACATTCATTATTTTGAAGTATACTACTCAGGATCATCTTGGTTATAAAGGACAGAAAACATATCTCTAAGGTGATATTAATTTAAAAGAAAGATTTAAAATAGATCACATTATATTTTTAAAACTGATGCAAAATTCTGATTTTAGGCATGGCTGGATTCTGGAGTTCAAATTAATCTGTACTCAGTCTCACTCTTAACTTTCTGTTTTGATGGCTTCCCTCACAGATGTTCCCCTTTTATGATTTTTTCAGATTTTTGACTTTCTGGGTACCTGTTTAGCTCAGCCAAGAACTTCTGGGCTTGATAATCACTAGTCAGAGTGGACATGTGCCCCTCCATGAACTAATCGCTGTGGCCACAGGTAGGGAATATACTGATGATAAAAGCTGGAAATAGCTACTTCAGGTGCAGGACTGCACATCTTACCATCCCTTGAGGTTAGGGGAGGGTCGTTCCTCACAGGAATGAAAAGGTGTGGTTACCTGAAGAAGGGACAGGGAAAGCTGAGCAGGCCAGAATCCAGAGGTCCACTGCGTGGGGACAAGCCCTCACCATGTATGTGGCTCATTGTTAAGATTATGGTTTGAAGTTATCAGTCTCCTATGTTTCTCTCTTCCTGGTGTTTCACTTGTGGTTTCTCATCATCTTTTCAGTACTTTAGCTTATACTTTTAAAAATCGGAGAGAATTTCTGTTATTTTTATTCTGTGGATCAATAGGAAAAGTCTCCATTGTTCAGGTTTTAACTGTTTCTCCCATCTAGCATGCTCATGGCAGTGACTTTAGGGTGTTCACTGGTTATAAACAGAGGATAACGTTGGGTATGAGACGAAGAGTATATTTTGTACTTCAAGTTCATATTGTTTTTCTAATTTAACAATTCATTTATTCTGTATTCATTAAGAGTTTTAACCTCTAAACCCAGGAGGAAAGCAAGCATTTCACATCATAAAATTAACAAGTTTGGTAAAATGTGAAAAGGAAAAAAAAATCATTCTCATTTGTAATTGTCTAAATAGTCCACAGATGCACATGAGCTAGTGCCAAGTATATTTGTTTATTTACTTGATTTATAACATAGGCTCAATGCATAAAACATTATAGCATACATACAATAAAATATGTGCCTGTGTTAATCTGTTGGCTCACAGTATCATGTTTCTTTCTGTACTTCAAAATTCCCTTAGCACATCTTTGACACTCAATGTATATTCATTAATAGTGACTCTTCCCTGTTCTCATAAACATCAAACAAAATGAGTAACACACGAACAGAGAAACAGAGAGAGAGAGACCATATGAATACCTTTAAAGTCATTATAATTTTCTGGATCCTTCTCAAAAAGCCAAATGGAAGTAAGTAGGTCTGTCATTCCATGTCCACCCTCCCCAACACACCTTAAGAGACATGGTGTGTTCATAAAACTTCATAATTTGGTAGGATTTGGAGAATAGTTACTAATTGTTTCTCAGACCCTACTATTTATCTAATCAAGGATTAACTTTCTAGTTCCAGAGGTGGAACTTTAAACAGTTTTCTTCTTTTAAATGAGCAAGGATATACCCAGGGATGAAGACTCACAGACAGGATAAACCACAAACACATTATAATGCCACACTTTCCCCTCCTGTGACTCACTGGAGAAGAAAAGGTAGAATGTATAGTCAAAGAGAAATGTGGGCACTTCCACCATCCAGGCAGGGGAGGGTGCATTCTGATAAGTTGCTCCTACTACCTGGGTATCCCCAAGAAAACAGGGCCTGTCTTCCTTTTATCTGGGATGGAAGAATGTGCTGGATCTCAGAAGGGGTGAGCTGCCAGTCACGCTTTTGTCCTCATGCCTTCTCAGAGATAGCCACCAGTTCCTTTCTTGGGGTCAGTTGGGTGTAGCTCCAAGTGAAAGGGAGTGACTGGCCTTTTCAGACTAGGCCACCTATGTACAGATACCTATCAATCACTTTTTTAAAACAGAGCTAAAACCTGATCACTTGTATATATTTCAAACATAGCACAGTGCCTTGCCATATTAAAATTAGATCAAGTCAACCAGTTTTATATTTATGGCTTATGGGGTTCAACAAATTTAGAATATAATTTTGTAACTAAAGAAAAGTCTCATTACAAATGGCCTTTGTAGCTTCAGGTCTCATTAAAAAAGAAAAAGGAAAAAGAGAATCTCTTAGACCGAAATGGAGGAATTACTGTTACAAATGCTAGCCTCTGCTCTGATTCTTTGATTGTATTCTCTCAGTTATGGCATTGATATGGCAGTACTGCACTTACCACCTGATGTATTTAGCTTCTTAGAAATGTTCTGACAATGCATGAAATGACTCCCTGGGCCCCCTGAATTCTTGAGCAATTCCTTGAAAAGCACCCATAAAAGAAACAATGTCTGCACAGATAAAATTTTTACGTACCCTCTCTTTGATGAAATGGACAAGTGTAAAAAGCTCAGAAATGTAGGAGTATGGACAAAAACAGCATCTGCTAATCTTTGGGGGATGTTTCTAGGCAACAGCATTGCATGATATAGAGATCATTAAAACTGTTCCATTATTATGCCTAGTGTTCCCAAGGGGTTCAGAAATCTCAAAATATTTCAAAAACTTTACAAAGCATCTTCCCTTAACTGTATTAATAGGAACTGAGGACATTTTGGATACAGGGACATTGCTGGTACCAGTTCTCTAAACATGGCAATCTTATACATCTTGGGCTTAGTCAATAAATTTGCATTGTAACATACATGTTATACTCCTAGGACTATCATATCCCTGCAGTCTCCAAATGTGTGTATATGGATGTGCTTGTGTATTTTAATTTTAGTCTGGCATTAGAATTCTCTTAGTTCATGGCTATAAACCATGATCATCCTTTCCATGTGGTCATTATTTCCTGCCAAGAAGCACAGGCTGTCACAACTACCACACTGACCAGGGGATTCCCCAAGTGGCTTCTGGATCCCTTCATTTAAGTGGCTGAAATTTATGAGTTCTGGCTTTAGAATGATAAGAATTCCCATTACAGAATGGGTCTAGACCTTTTTTGGCTGCAATTTTGATTTCTCATGATTTCTGTTGGAATGCAGGCAGCTGTCAGTCTTGTTCATCAGATCAGGTCTGGTGAGTCCAGAAATTCTTTGTATTTCATTGCTTTAAGCTCTGATTTACTATTCCCAGTAGCCCAGCTGTCCAGTGCCCGCAATAAGGAAATGCACATTCTTGTGTTTCTCTAGAATACAGTCTCCTGTGTAATTCTCTGGAAATGAGAGACTAGTTGCCCATGCTGGAGAGGATGCAAGCTGTGGGACAGCAGGACCTCTTGAGCTCTTTTCCAACTCTGTGTTCTTTTCCACTATTCCATTCGTTTCCTCTCTGGAAAGCAGATATGAACATTTGAGGAGGTTCCACGCTTCTTCCTCGCTTTCTCAGCCTTTGCATTTCAAATGTCTATTGATCGCACAGTAGTTGCATGAGATTCCTTTGTTCTTTACATCTTTATTGATGCAAAGCAGTGCCAGAAACTGCGTTTTAACAGTTATTCAATCCCTGATGCCCTTCATGTATCAGATTTGGGATTTCATTTCTTAGAACTACTGGGCTGGCTACACAATTAATTGCTTCTTATTAATAAGCCATTAGACTCACTTGACCAATCTTTAACAGCTAAAGAAAAGCACGCCTCCCCCTCCCCCCCACCACCCTGCCATTGCCTTTGCCTATATCTCTTTCTCTTTTGATGTCAAAGCCGTTCTCCTGTGTAATGGGAGATTTTCTGGAGTGTCTGGAAGTCTCTGGCTCATTTAAAGTGACAGGCAGTGTTATCTCCTGATAATAAACAGGTTTCTGTAGTTGTCACTATGACCTTTATCCTTTCACCCATCAGAGGGATCCCAGAAGGCCATTGACACTTACCTCTGGGTAATCTTGTGGCTCCTAAGAAAATATGCAAGTGTGTGTATCTAAATATTGCCCACAAACATCAGCAAACTATACCCAGGAGGGAGTATGGCATATGGAATGCTGAGACTAGCTCTGAGAACCAACAAATGTTGCTTTGAAATCTAGCTTCACTTCTTATTAAGCTTGTAAGACCTTGAGCCTGTTACTCTCCTCTCAAAGCCTCAGTTTCTCCTTCTGAAAAATGGGAACCATAGCACATCAAACTAGCTTGATTGCTTTGAGAATTAAATGGGGTGCCAGTGTATAGATTACATTTTTTCTACAAGTATTTGCTAGACTTGTTCTCTCTAGCCCAAAGTCAGCTGACTTATGTTCAACAGGAGACCTGCATGGTGTAAGGGGCAATGGATGAGCTTTGGAGTCATGCAGACTGGGCTCCATCCCAGTGGTGTCATTGACCTTGTGGTCTGATCCTTATTTTCCCTTCTCAGAGGGCAGGTGTGAAGGAGAAAATGAGGTAATGAGTTGTGCCTGGCATGCTGAGCAGGCTTTTGAAAACACGGAGTTCCTGACTGGAGACCATCAGGGTCCTTTAGACTCCTCGCTCACAAAGACATGGGGCTAGGATCAGCCCCTGGTAGATTCTGTTAACCATTCTAGGGCTCCCCTGATGTGACTGCAGCCCCATATGTGGATCCTTTGCCCAGGCTGTGATCTCTCCATTTGTTCTGTGTTGTTGGTTCTGATAGTCCCAGGAGTGCAGTCCTCCTGGCCCCTCCTACTACAGGTCCCCAAGAAACTGCTTTGAGAATTAAAGATATTTCCAGATGTATTTCAGAGTTTAGAATTTTCTGTTTCATAATAATAAGTTAGTGCTTTCTGTGTTCTGGTACCTAACACCCCAGTGAGGAATGGATAACACTCCATAATCAAACACAATGATATTTCTTCAGTGCAATGTATGGATATTCATCTTGAAGTTGATCATTGTCATCTTTTTGGATTAGGTTTTGCCACCAAATGTGTTCAGGTCAAGTCATCATTAACAGCCATGGGAGTTTGGGAAAAAAATGTTGTTTTCTCAGTCTTTTTGTTTCTGTTGCTCTGATCTCTAAGCCATTTCAAAGTATTACATTTCCCTTAGCTATAAATATCCTTTCTAATCCATGCCAAACTACAGAATTCTCATTTGAAAACTTTTTCTTCAGAACCATCTCCTTGGTAGCCACCCCCATCCTTATTACCAGCCTCAAATCTGAACTTGAAAAAATATATTCTGAATAGGTTTGTGTTTCTAGCCTTGGGAGAAAGATGTTTCCTTGATTTGTCCTTCTTTACATCCTCTCTCCTCCTGATGACAGCCCACAGAGTAGGGATTTGATTGTTTAATTCCTTATTAACTCGCTGCCCACAACTAGAGAATTCCATGAGTTGAATGGATACAGATGGGAAAGAGTGTCAGACACCAACCCAAGTCAAAGTGTCCATCACCTCCATGGCTATGGGCTGCTCTCCTAACCTTGTTCAACTTTAAGGGATTATGGGAAAGAGAATGAACAAATCAGCATCTACATCTATCTCAGTTGCCATAAGAACAACTCACACTCTCATTCCATCAAAACACTTTCAAATAATACCGAAAAATTAACAACAGTACCCCAGGTGTTACTCTTCATGGTGACGGGGATCTTCTTATAAAAGACTGCACTGAGAAGGATGTTGGGGATTGAACTCGGGGCCTGTGCATGCTAGGTGAGTACTCTACCACTGAGCTACAGCCTCAGTCCCCAAGAGGAGTTTCTGACATCTACTAATGAATAATTATGACTGGGGAAGAGAAGTTGGCAAGAAAAAGAGGGCATTTCTGGCTCCATTTCTTACATGCCAGTCACTCTCCCACCTGGTCTAATTTGTCTTTCCTCACTATTGGAAATAGTTTTCCCCAGGATCACTAGTGGCCTCCAATGGCTAAATTCAGGGGCAATTTTTCAGTCTTAATCTTCCTTAAACTCAGAAGTATTTTGTGCCATAAGCCAGTCCCTTTTACTTGAAATGCTTTCTTCCTGCATTTTCCATGATATTACTCCTTCATCTTTTACCTCTTCTATTCAGTTCCTTTCAGAAAAGGTCATCCTTCACTGCCTGGTCAAGAATCACCTGCCGGGGCTGGGTTTGTAGCTCAGTGGTAGAGCGTTTGCTTTGCATGCATGAGGCACTGGGTTCGATCCTCAGCACCACATAAAAATAAATAAAGATATTGTGTCCATCGACAACTAAAAAAATATTTAAAAAAAAAAAAGAATCACCTGCCTTTGACAGGGCTCTTTCACCATTTCCCTCAGTAACCTTTTCCTAGATGATCTTTTTCCCTATACTCAGACAACTAACAAAATTTTATTTCTCTCTTTTCAACCCCAGACTTGTATATCCAGCTGCCTCTTTCAGATTGCTTCATCATCCAAAATGGAGCTCATGACCTCCAAGATCTGGTCTCCCCGCCCTCCCCTTTCTCTCTCTTTCTCTGGTAGTAGCCTCATTTGCTCTCTTTTGTAAGCCAGAGAGACGTTTGGGGGTCATCTTAGATCCCTTTTCTCCCAATTGCTCATATCCATCAATTGCCAATTCCTGCTGGTATTACCTCTTAGAGGCTCTCCTGCTCACCACATCTCTTCACCTCCACCACCACAATGCTAGTCCAAGTTGCCATCAACTCTCACAAAAATTGTGTTCCCATATCTATGAAGGGAAGAAAAAATGGATATTAGAAGGAAACCAACTTGAAATAACTATAGGTCTGTAACTGTTAAGGCAAGTATAGTAGTCAACAAAATGTTACATTTCTCAAATTTCCATCATATGTCTTAATACCAGATCCTTTAGAAGACTAAGAAGGGTCTGATCTCTTCAAGGTTTTTTGGCAGGGGAATCCCTCAGATCTAGGTCTGAGTGATCACTGTGATGCTGGCACCACGTCTGTAAGGAGAGAACAAAGGGAGCCTAATCCACACTAGAACCCCCTTGAGCCCAGGGATTCAGAGAAAATGGAGTATAGTTGTTACCTCCTCCAGGTTTCTTGAGTCCTGTATTGGCTCAGATTAGATCAGCTCATATGTGGTCCAGCCCTTCTGTGGGATGAATTTACAAACTCTCCTCCCCCAAAGCCTGTCCAGCTATGGATATTGCCCCTGGAAGTTGATTTGCAGGAGGCTCCCAGCCCAAGCTTGTACTAACCTACACCCAAGGAGTCTGTCTGGAAATGTACTGGTCTGGGTGGTTTTGTTATTTTATCCTTATCTCCTACTGAATCTGATGCTTACACATCCCAAGTCTCTTAGTGAATAGTTTCATACACAGTTTCAAGATAAGCTCATAAAGACCATTGCAGCAGCAATTCCAAACAGATTCTCACCTCCTGATTTTGCTCCTTTGCTAGTCTTTTCCTTTTTTGTTAACAGCACAGATGGTCCTCCATAATCATGCAAGCCAGTTTCCGTTATCTACATGTATGTGTATGTAATTTTATTGGTTCTATTTCTCCGGAGAACCCTAAATAATACAACTAGGAAAACGGTTGGCAGCAAAATAAACCCAGCTCATTGGCAGCACAACAGGAATGAGAAATCTGGCTGATCCTCCCATTGTTTATGTAGTGTCTATACTGAAAGTAGAACAATGAGAATCTCCACAAGACCTTTTGACTGTGCTCTGGTACTTTTTTTTCCAAAGTAAACACTTCCTCTGGATTTATTTCCTGGGACTCTTTCTCCAAGTTTATTTATGTTTTGTTTTTCTGAGACAGGATCTCGCTAAGTCAAATTCTGGATCCTCCTGCCTCAGCCTCCTGAGTAACTGGGATTATAGGTGTGAGCCACTGTGCCTGGTACTGTTTTTGTTGTTTGGTTATTTTTTTAGCTATCTACTAATCGTGGCTTCATTCCAACTAAGGAAACTGGCCTCCTTACATCCATTAATGACAAATTGCAATACCATGGCTGGACTAGAAAACTATCCATTAGAATCAGTATAGCTACTATGGTTACTAGGGAGCACATTTGGGTTCCCCCCACCCAAATCAGTGCCCAAAAGACATTTTATGTAGCTTCAGCTATTTCAAGCACTGTTACACCATTAGCTTGAACTTATTTTGGCAAAATTTTAGTGTATGTATGTGTCATGGGCAATAAAGACCTTCTCAAAAATATGTGTCTTCATACTGAGTACCATTACTTACACTTTCTGGAAGTTAATATGTATATCACAATGAAAATTTGATAAGATAGTCTCATATAGCCAGTTGATTCTGATCAGAGATCATGTGGAAATATGAGCAGAAGATGGTCATAGAGATGTCTCCAGGGTTTGGCTAAGCTAGTGGTTGGACTGTCAGTCACACAGGCATGGCTGTCAAGGGCTGGCACCTCTCATACTTACATACATTCCATCTTCTGGTGTAGTATTTTGCCAGAATGCAGAAGGTAAACCAATCTGAATATGCAAACATTTTGTGGATCTCAGTGGCTAGCATATGAATTTGGTAGCCATTTCACAGAATACAAGGTGGCAGAAGCTGTCACAGGAGAGGCTGAGTAACCCCCAGGTTAGAGCTCTGAGTTTTGGTTCAGGTTTTGTTGCTGAGGGTAGGTGTAAACAGAATGCTTCTTTTCAGACTCTGTGACCTTGGACTAGCTATTTGACCTCTCTGACTTATTTTCCTTCTCTATAATAGGAATAAAAATAGTTCTTAGTTGGCTGGGTTGTTGGGAGATTAAATGGGTAAATACACTGAGAATAACACCTGGTATATGGTAAGCACTCCATATTCGTTGCTCCCCTCCCCCCACCCTTCAAGATTTTTTCATTTTTTTCTTTTATGATTAATCCACTAACTTGCCTTTGGTAAATGTGGTTAATCCTGCTTTAAGGAATGTCTAAAACAGCATAGAAACCATCATTTGACGCTATAGTTTATACCATAAATGAACAAGGAAATATCTTCAAATATGAAAAGTTTGGGGTAAGTTAGTTCAACTTCTTCTCCTCTAGGTACTCATTAGAGGTTTCAATCCCTGGTTTGGGCTCTCTCCTCCAAACTTCGTTCCATTCCAGCTCTTCGGTTTTCTTAGAACTTTTTTTCCCCTTAAGAAAGTGAAAGAATAACAGCTCCAGCTAGAGACGCCTTCTGGAAATAGCACTGGCACGCCGCGGCTTCCTCCGCGGGGCGCTGCCAACCCGCCCCGCCCGCCGCGGATCCCTGGACGCCCCGCGCCCTCCCCGCCCCTCCCCGCGAGGCCCTGCGGCCCGCCCCCGCGCTGCTCAAGGTGTGCTCGCTCCCCTTCCCCAGGCCAGGCAGGCACCGCCCATCTTGCGATCCCCCAGATGGTGCCAAGAACAACACCAGGCAAATCTCTTTTTCATTGTTTGATTGTCCATGGGCTTTGAAAAAGTTCCCGTTTTTCATAGCCAAGTCCAGAATGAAATTGGACTTCACAGATAGTAGCTGGGGGGGGGGGGGCCTGGGGGGGCGGGGGTGCTATTTAACTTCCTGAGTCTCTTATGGATTTGTTTGCGGCCTCTTGGATGACATTTGTGACGTGCCCTTACTCTTATCCCTTCACACACAAGCTGACCTCTCAGTCTGCTTTGTAATATAAATTATTCATCTAATTTCTTCAGCACGAGGCAGACATGGCTGAGGAATGCTTCCCTCTCTGAAGGCGAAGTAATTGACGTTTTCTGCTTTGCTGCTATGTGGCTAGGGAATTATTAAAATGCACTTGTCTTTGATAGTCCATTTTTGTTGGATATTATAGTTCCACTGTCTTCCGTACTTGCCATTTCCTGAGGTGTTCTGATGGTTGGTGGATATGGAATCTCCAAAAACTGTGTCTTTGTGTTTATCTGTTTACTTTCCACGTCACCCCTATGAATGCAGAGAAGGAGAAATGCAGTAATGTGAGAATTTTATGTTTAAAAAAAATAGACAAAAACCTCAAAGCCAAAAAAAACAAAAAAAATCCCTGAGATTGCTTCCAATTTCCCCTCCCCCTCGTCATCGCGCACGCCACCACCAACAGTGACACCTAGTGGTCAAATATAAATTAGTCCTTTCATTCTGAGTTGACTAGCTTTTTACAAAAAATAAAACTTCCTGTAGAACCGAATGAAAGACTGAGATTTATTTCTGTCTATGCATGCTTAGAAAAATTTCCTCATAACGCGTAGCTAAAATACATTATTTTGGAGAGAAGGCAAGTGCACATATTTTTCTTAAGAACATATTGGAGCTTGAATCTCTTTATAGTTTCTGTAGAAAAGAGCTCGGTTTTCTTAGGTAATGGCCGATTTTATTATAATTTTAAAAGATATTTTAAATATATTTTTAAGATATTGCTGAGCAATATCTTAAATTTCAGCACCTACAATGTATGTTTAAAAGTATAACAGTTTAAAATGAGTGATACTACAACAGCTATTTGCATAACTGTCTTTAACTCTTGGCACCCATTTACTGGCAAGAGTTCTTTCTATTTTAATGATAGCAATCCCTAGGAAGGTTGAGAATTTTATCCAGAGAATTTTTTTTCAATCACTGAGGAAATGTAAAAATATCTACATTTTAATGACATCTCTTTAAAGTTACGAAAAGGAAAAACCTTGCCTCTTTTCTTAACTTTTAATTTCAAAATATTTATAGATTCACAAAAAGTTGCCTAATAGTACAAAGAAGTCCTGTGCACCCTACATCCATTTTCCCAGTGGTAACATCTTGTAGAACTGTAGTATAAAGTCAGACCATGAAATTGACATTGGCACAGTCCATGGACTATATTCAGCTTTCACCTGTTTTACTTGCACTCATTTATGTTATAATTTCATGCAATTTTATCACACATGTAGATGCATGAACCATCACCACGAGCAAGATAGAAAATTCTTCCATCACTACAAAGGGACCTTGTGCTACTGTTTTACAATATTAAACCATTGAACCCAGAAATCTTGTCTATCATAGGCAGAAGACATGTGGATGCCATCATCATCATCATCATCACACGTTTATTGAACTCTATGTTCTGTGTTGTGTTATTGCTTATATGGTAGATGCTATTTATTTATCATTTACAACTGCATTCATTTAAAAGGATAGAATTAAGCAAAGAAAAATGATGATTCATGTGAGGTCTTTTACTCTAGTATGTGGGATAGAACATGCTCCAACACTGTTTTAAAATCTGATAGATTCAATTCAACAAACACTGAGCACTGAGCAGGGTGATGGGGGGCGTTACATGAAGTGCACAGCTCAGTTGCAGCCCTCAGTCCCAGGTCAGGTCTTATCCTGAGACCCTCTGCTTTCCAGAGTCCAACAACAAGACTGCTCCTGCAGAATGACTTGGCCCAGAGTCACTTCTAACAGAGATGTAGAGGGAACTGAATGTATCTTTCCAATTCTTACTTTCTCATTTTTTCTTAGACATTTTACATCTTCAAATACCTTAGGATCTGGAGAGCAACAACATGTTGAAATATAACTTATCCTGAATACCCATGTGATTTGAAGTAGTTACTCTGGAGTAAGAAAATCTAGAAGGCAATTTGATGATTGCTGTCATCTGTCCAAGCACCTCCATTTAACAAAAGAGGGTACCTGGGAGTCAGAGACAGGCTTTGCCACTATTTGCTTGTGTAATAATGTGAACTTCGAGTGTCTTATATTGTGTAAAGACAATGAGCTTCAGCAGATGATGGCCAAAGCCATTTTAGTGCTATCTTTCTAAAGTAAATGGTAAAAGATTTCTCAAAAGTCACTCCTAATTATTGAGGAGGCAATAAAAGTTCATTAGAAATGCTCTATAGGACTTTAAATGGGCTTCCTTCCATCTCAAAGTGGATGCTTTAGGAGCTAGAGATTCTTGTAAATATGCCCCATCATGTCTTCACTCAAGACTTCACTCTGGAAGTCACTCTGGATCTTGAAAATTTAGTGCAATTTACTTATTACTAAATAATGTGCTAAAATATGATATCATTCTAATATGATATTTCTGGTGAGGAAATTGTGATCTTTGTTTTCTGATTTAAATGTATCTCTTTCCAGCTGTGTGATCTTAGAGAACCACTTGACCTGATTGAATCTCATTCCTTCTCCTCAGTTTGCTATTTATTGAAATTTTATTAGGTAGCTTTCAGGAAACTTATCAGATAACATTGGAAATATAGGAAAATGCTTTGTAGTTATGAGCTTTTTAGTCATATTCTACCTCAAAAAAAATATGGAGCCAGGCACAGTAGCACATACCTATAATCCTAGTGGCTCAGGAGGCTGAGGCAGGAGGATCATGAGTTCAAAGCCAGCCTCAGCCAAGCAAGCTGCTAAGCAACTCAGTGAGACCCTATCTCTAAATAAAATACAAATTAGGACTGGGGATGTGGCTCAGTGGCCAAGTGCCCCTGAGTTCAATTCCTGGTACCCCCCCCCAAAAAAAGGAAAAAAAACCTCAGATGTGTTACTTATGATACACATAAAATAATCTTAATGACTTGGAAGTATTATTTTTATTCAACAAAATTCAACACCTGGTTTTAAGTGTTAATATTGAGAATGCTTTACTTTAGGACATAATAAATTTCTAAAACGTGTGAAATTTGGGTGTATAAAGGTAAAACAACAGATTCCACATTGTAAGAGAGGATAATGTATCTTCTAGAGGGTTAACAATTTTAACTGATTCATTCCGTCAATCAGTCACCATATTTTAATTGAGCATGTATGCATATACTGTGTGGCAGGTACTGTGCTAGGCATTGGGGAAATAGCAGGAAACAAAACATATTTTAAACCCCTGCCTTCATGGTTTTATATTCTGTGGGGTGAATAGAGGAGACAGGAATAAACAGTAAAAAAGGTTAGTTAGTTAATTCATTAGAAGGGTGTGGAGCAGGGAGATGCAGTTTTATGTGGAGAGATCCAGGGAAGAATTGATATGTACGAGAATCTGAAAAGCAAAGATGGTTAATTGATCCCAGTTCCCTGATAAGCAGCTTTGTTTCATACCAAGAAAGTTTTATGCTGAGAATCAAGTGCCTAGAACTGGACTCAGAAAGGAGATGGTGCTACATCTAAGAGTCCTTCTTCCTACCACTTAGTAGGTATGTATTAGCCAAAGAAGAGAGACTGTTCATGTGACTTCCCACCAGCATCTTTTGTGAGCAGCTCTGGTGAATGCCACAGACCAAGTGGTCCAAAGAAGCTTATAACTTAGTTAACAAAAGATTTTTTACAACTTTGAGAAAACCAAGTATTTCCTAACCAGCAGTGCCTTTCTCTTAGCTGGCCGGTTGCCTTTCTTGCACTCACCATTCTCATCACAGTTCTGTTTTGCCAGGCAGAGGATCCTGGAGCCTACTGCTACACCTTCCAGCATCTCTTGGTTCCCAGGTCTAAATGATGACAGACTGTCAATGTTAAAAGGGAAAAAGTATCATTCGAGCCCTGGGTCACTTTGTTGTCTTCTTTCTCATATTGTAATATCCAATAATAATGCCATTTTGCAGTATAAGAAATAAAAACATAAAAAATGAAATTGAAAATTCAGCTGGTAAGAGGCATAACTGCAGTACCAAATGGTTAGCTCCAGGTAGAAATTTTTTTGAAGTATAAGATCTTCTTATCCCCACTTCACCACCTGGAAGCCAACCCAGAGGCACAGAATAACTTGGAGTCTCCCTCATTTGCTCTCCTACTTAATGTGACAGCATTCTGCAAAAGGAGTCTTGTGATTTCTAGCATGCAGGGAGTATATCTCTCTAACCTACTTCCTGAGGCCACTCATTCCATTCCCTAATTCCCTAGTATTAAAAAAAAAAGTCTCCAGAGAAGTGAAAACTGATTTTGAAATTATACTTATGTATAAATGACTGATATTAGGTAAGTGTAGTTGTGCTGGGGAAAAGTCTCCGGTGGTGGTGAGATGAGGGAGGGAGGGGAGAGGCTCAGAAAGGGGAGGCTGGGGATGGGGCATAAGAAATAGAGTGAGGTTTTGTTGGAAGGACACCATCACCCTCTGCATTGCTGTACCCCAAGCCAACTCTGTCTGTGCAAGACAAGACAGGACTGTAATTGGAGGAGAAGGCGGCAGACTGTGGAAGGGAAGGTATGGGGGATGGGAGCAACATTGCCCCTGTCCCTTTCCCTGAATCTTCTTGCAGTCTGTAAGCCCCTCAGGACATCTCAGAGTCCTGGAGAAAGTGGAGGCAGTTCAGGAGGACTCTCCATCAGGAGTCTAGGGCAGAGGGCAGGAGTAGGCAAATCCACACCTGGATGTTTGCTACCACACCTGGAAAATCAAAACCAAATCTTGCTGAGGAGCTGGAGTGGGCTGAGCAGGGCATCGCTCAGTGAACCATGGTCCAGGATCTGTGCCTGGCGGAACCAGGGTCACTGTGCTCGAGGCGATGAAGAACACAACAGGAACATAAGCTAGAAACCAGGCATGGTGAGGTGCAGTAGGTGCAGTAGTTAGAACAACTGAGAGGAATGTCAATGTCAAAGAGTCAGGCTGAAAACAGGAAAGAATTCAGAAGTTAAAGGCAGCTAAGAGTGACGGCATGCACAGGGTATCTAGAGCTGTACAGAGACTGAGCACCAGTACCTCCTGGACAAGCCCAGAGCTGAGAATTGGACAGCACCTCTCCAAAAACGTTTCCACAGCACAAACTCCTGGGAGCTGAGCTGCTCCATCAGAATGCTCCCGAGAGCCTGGCTGAAAAGAAATTGAGGAGACTGCAAACAATACCCTTCCTACTAACTCTTTAGTCTATTAAAAGCAACAAGAAGCCTTGCAACAAACAAACCTATTTAGCCTTACTTAACACATTATTTCCCCAGTTAATTAGACCTTGCACCTCCCCCGCCCCATGTTGCATCAAATCTATTCCTAGAAACATATTTTGGGAAACATACTTTTATAGCTCTTTCCCCAGTTTGATTTCAATGACCACCCACCCACCTGAAATCTCCCTGGCCACTCAGGTGGCACCTGGCAGAGCTCTTCCTATGAGGCACAGTTCTTCCCTTCCCAATTCCCAGGCCCACAGGGTACATGGACAATTTGTTCACATCCTCTTCCCCTCGCTGTCCTTGGGAGCCTTTAGGTGTCTGTTGAAATGTAGCTCAGAGAACATCATCAACCTGCTATAGTGGCTTGAAAACTATGACTGTGCTATAGGAGCACCTTCGATCCACTAGAAAGAGTATTTTTCTTACAGCTGGAGAGAAAGGCCATTTTCTCCCTATTGCCCTACTTGTACTTTTCAAATTTGGAAGGATTTTGTGTTTTGTTTTTTCACTGGGATGCTTGATGCTACCTCAAGGCACAACTGTCAGTTAGCTGTACTTTATTGCAAGCTGGTGCTGGCTAACGGACCATGAACCATTGATAGCTAATATCCTTAGTTACATCTCACCCCTACTGAATACAGGAGCTGAATTGCTAAATTTGTTTTTCCAAAGGACATTGATTAAAGGAGTTGACAAAGCCACTTGAATGTGAAATTTCCAACTGTCTAAAATGAAAAGCTTTCTCGATCTTCATGTCTTGGGCTGGGGAGGAAGTTTATTTTCCTACTGTGTGTAAATAATGGATTTTTCCTTTTCTGGGAATCCATCATCGAAGAGTATGTTGAATACTCAAACAATGGCAGTCTAAATTGTCCTGCAGTGACACTAACTAGCTGGAACTAATTCAGAAATGTGCATGGAGCGTGATGAGGATAACTTTGTGTGTGGGGAAGAAGCAACACACCTCACCTGCCTGCGTTGTGGCTCAGTCAGGGCAATGCCACATTGTCCAGAGCCACTTAAAATAACATAGGAACCTTGTTACAAATTACCTTCAGCTCTGATTCTCTCCCTCCCTCCCTCCCTCCCTCCCTTCCTTCCTTCCTTCCTTCCTTCCTTCCTTCCTTCCTTCCTTCCTTCCTTCCTCTCAAAAGGCTCCTTGCTAGAGAACATAAAAACTCAAATACTTTTTACTCATTTTCTTGCTGAGAGCTGCAGGCATAACCAGCAGCACAGCCGGTAATTAATCATAGCTCTGGAGATGGGTGCACACGTTCAAAGACATTTTCAACTCACTGAAACAAGTCATGGGTTTAAAATTCTGCCATAGAACAGAATCTCTGGAATGAGGCTTTACATTCTTTCTGATTTTGAGGTGCCTACTGAGTATGGCCAAAGGCATTTCTCAGTAAGTCATCAGAGGTGGCAGAATTCCTTATAAGGAATCTAGCGCAGGTGGCATCAAGAACACAGTGGGCACAAGCAGATGGGCAGAGATAAGCATGTGACACCGGGCTGAGTATTAGGTGAATATTTTGGTTATGATTTTTTTGTTGCAATGAATAGACTCTCAAGCTATGCAAGTGATTTATTTGCAAAGATGCTGTGGAACAGCATTAGAAGTAGAAAATGCTCAAGGCCAGAGATAGTACTAGAAATCACCTTTGCTCTTTCTTGCCCTCTGTTGGTTTATCTGCTTATTTTATGTCACCTGCTCCACTGCTATCTGTGGGCGGGCTTCTATTGCTGACATGACCTTATTCCTTTAGCTTCAGCCCTCCGTGTCCCCGTTTGCTCTACCCTCTCTATGTCATCCTTTTAAAACTTTAGCTCTTATTACTAACTACTTTGCTCTGTTGGCATTTTTCATAGTTCATGTTCCTAAGAGAGCAAACTTAACTGATCCGGAGTACAGGTGTGGGCCAGGCCCCAACATTGGTTGCTGACCAGCCTGAGGCCAGCCTGCCTTGGGGTGAGGTGCTTACCCTTGGTTTAATCAACTGTGACCAATTGGAGTAGGATTACATTGTTTAACTCAAGCTCCTCTTGACCTGTCCTTTAAGCTAGGCTGTGGTCAGGGCAGGCACAGTGACAGACTTCTGAGGTGACTGCCCTCCTGTTCCATAATTAATGAGTTCTCTCCAGGCAGCCCATGATGTACTCATCCACAGGCCCACATAGCTGTCAGATTTGAGTTTGATTTCTAGATAAGTAGCCAAGTGTTTCCCCATCCTTGTGGCCACTACTCGACTCAAGGCCATAATTACCCCCACTCAGTTGCTCCCTAACTTGTTCCTTACAACTTTCCAGTGCCCCTTCCAATCTTGTATCCATCTGTTTATAGTACACATCTGATTATCTTGCCTCCTGTTTATAACATTCAATGGCTCCCATTGCCCAAAGGATAGAGTCTAATTCCTTGATGTGGTTTAAAAGATTGATGGGCTTCCATGGCCTGATTCCTGCCAGCCTCTTCCTGCACTTTCACTACCTTTTCTTTCCTCTCTACACTCCTGCTTATCCAGCTCCTGTAAGTTTCTCATACATGCTGCACCCTTTCAATGCAGGGCCTTTGTACCCCTTTGATGAGATGGGAGCCTATCAGCAATGTTTGCAATTATGTCCCTAGCCTGTGCTGGCATTCACAGGTGCTCTGTGAGCATTTCTTGTTGGTGTGTCTTTGAATCCTGGCACTCCAAGTGATTATTTCTGAGTGGGAGTCAGAGGTGGATGACAAATGTAAGAGTGATATGAAGAAAGGAAGAGAGGGAGAACATGAGGTGGAGAGGGACAGGGTGTAATGTTTGAAAAACTCATGGAGTGCACACGGACCCCCTGAAGGAAGAAAAAAGATCTTTGGACTTTGATTACAGAGAGAAATCTGCAGCCCCAGAGGGTGAGCTGAGATCAAAGGACTTTGCTGAGGGATCCATCTCAAGGTCATCTAGCCATTAACAACAGCAGGATTTAGGCTCTGGATTAATTTCTTTAGCAGAAAGAGGTTAACTCCTTTCTAAAGCATTTGGAATAGCTGTGGTACGTCTGATGGGATGTGAGCCCGCACACCTGTTTCTTGGGTTTCCTGGGACGGATTGCATTCCAAGGTGCAGCCTACAACTCCCTGTGTGTTTCCAGCATGCAGGGCTGTCTCCTGCTTCCTGATGGAGGTTCACAAAGACATGCAGAATAGTTTATTGCCCTTTAAGAAGCTTGGCCTGTACTCTCCTCCTTGTGTCCTGCCCATGAAACTCAGGGAAGAGAAGAGAGCTAGCAACCTTGCCACACCTCTATGAGGGAGACAGGCTCACCCCTCCCTGACATTAGTCTCCTCTAGGAAGGTCCTGGAGGCAAGCAGCCACAACTATCATCTCTGTTCTACTGGGGTAGGATAAAGAGAAAGTTTTCACAAAAACTGCCTAAAGCATGCAAGTGACACCATTCCCTATGTGTTTTAACGTGACCAAAAGTTTTTGAAGTGGTGAAATACACTGGGAGTCAAAACGAGAACAGCTACCATGGAGTGTTCAGCAAGTGGGAGACAGAGCAGGAAAGGGAGTTGGCAAATAGCTAGTCAGTGAGTGGCATCAAGAAACTCATTTTCTTCAGGCTACAACCTTTAATGGAACCTTTCCCGCCAATAGCAGATGGTGACCACAGAACATAGTCTTGTGAAATCCAGGGAGGAAAAGGCCAAGGTCAACATGCAAGGCAAGAACCTAGCATTCACCTTTTTTGACAAGGGTCAAAGAAGGAAGGAATTGCTCCTGGAAGCTCACAGCAGTGTCTGTAGACCATACATACCCTACAACAATGTCCTTCCTCACAGGCCTCCAAATGTCCTGCCATCCATGAGGCCTGAAGAAGCCAGCCGTTGTACTCCCATCCAAAGGCACTATGCAGCCCATCAGAAAAGCAGCCATCTTAGTTATTAATTTTCTTTATAG
This sequence comes from Geosciurus inauris, assembly GCA_004024805.1. Taxonomy (NCBI): domain Eukaryota; kingdom Metazoa; phylum Chordata; class Mammalia; order Rodentia; family Sciuridae; genus Geosciurus; species Geosciurus inauris. Next base: position 46,049 of record PVHX01001093.1, read on the forward strand.
TTCCATCTGGGATTCTCACTCTGGCCATTCAATCTGAGACAGACACCAGTCTCTCTTTCTCTTCTTTTTCACTCTGCAACAAAAATAAATAAATAAACAAGTGCATACCAAGTGGATGACCTATCTGATCCGAACCTGTTTTCTCCCCTGCAAAATTAGGAGATTGGATTTGCTAAAAATTCTCTGCTACTTCTACACATTTCACACAAAATATTTTTACACACTATTTTCACTGATGGTCCATCAAATAAAAAGAGTAATGAGGGCTGGGTTGTGGCTCAGTGGTACAGTGCTTGCCTAGCATGTGTGAGGCCCTGGGTTCGATTCTCAGCACCACATAAAAATAAATAAAAATAAAGGTTCATCCACAACTAAAAAATATATATTTAAAAAAAATAAAGAGTAATGAGTATGTGGGTGCAGGGTACACAAAAAGCCTCACTTTTAGACTCAAAATGCCTAATTAAATGGTGACCTCTCCAAGGTCACAGCCTCCTTCCAGTTGGTGGCTTCCCACCCCTCAGCACCTGGTACACCATAATGCCATGCAGGCCCTGGGCTCCCCGCCAGCTCTTGACTTAACTCTTAACAACGGACTTTGCTTCTTCTCCAAAGTGGCTCCTGGATCCCTGGATCCACACCTCAGGCCCAGGCGGGCGGAGGCACAACACTGGTGGAGATTGCTCTCATTCTGTCCTCCTTGTCACTGTTGAGTACGGCCTGTCTGGTGAGGGCTAGATTTTTGAAGAGCTGCTCTCCTTTGGGCTGCCTGGCTTCCCCGCTCACAGTCGGGCTGCCTCGCGATGCTGATTTTTGTTCTTTTGCTATTGTTTCCCTGCTTCCTATTTCTACTTTCTGCTTTTCAGAGGCTGCCACTGTTATTTCCACCCTGAGTACTTGGCCCCACCATCAGGCTGTGGGTTCTGTAACCCGTGGCAACAAGAGAAGAGAAGCAGGTGATCATGCACACACACACACACACACACACACAGACACACACACACACACTCTTCTCTCTCTCTCTCCCTCCCTCTCTCTCCCTCTCCCTCTCTCCCTCTTTCTCTCTCTCTCCCGCTCCTTCCCTGTGGCTCTGGCAAGGCTGCAGGCTGCATTGGGAGCACAAAGGGAGGAGTCTGTCCTGGCTGCATTGCCAATTAGAGCCTCAGGCCTCACAGTGCAGAGCACCCTGGGCTTCCTTCCGGGTCACCATGCAGCAGCTGCTCAGGAGCAGGGCAGCTTCTTCTGCTTGTTCCAGCAACTCATATTTCTGCAGGGCAGCAAAGTAAAATCTGACCTTGCACACACAGTTAAAACACCTTCACAGTAGTCCTTTCCCTGGGAGCTGGAGACCTTATTTAATGTTATCACAGGGATTGGCAGAATTGTGCCTATTAGTAGTAACTGAACTTACCTGTATTTGTAGGAAGAAGAGGGTTCTTCTTCCCACATGATTTTACAAATGGAAATTACAGTGAAGTCATTGAGAATATCAACTCTCTCTCCTCTCCCCTCTTCTTTATTTATGAGTTCTGGGATGCTTCAACCAAGTTCAACAATTGTTTTGTTTCTTGCCAGATTTTTCTAGTTGGTTTGACCAAAGTGATTGACTTCTGCTCCAAAGTGGTAAAAATCCCTTTTCTGTTCATGGACTAAGATACATGGTGGGCACATTCTCACCTCTCTTGGTCAGGACTCATCGTTATAGCTTAACAAAGATGTCATTTGCAGTGAAGCCTCATAAAAAGCAGTACAGACAAATCCATGTAATATTTTATTTTCACTGAAAACTTACAAATAAATGTTAATCAGAAATATTAATCTCCCACTCTTTTGAGATAGGGCTAAGGTCTGAGGATTGGAGTCTATATCAATGTTCTTGTATATATTGTATTTGTAAAATTATCACCTACAACTTCTGCTTTCTGTTTCTTTGAATTGTAGGAATTTAAAGACACTTGAAAAACAACTTGAGGCCCAAACCTGCCTAGTTTTTATATTTTCTTCTAATACGCTACCACAGTCTCATTCCCACCTCATTGGAAGGCAAATGATTTGACTTAGTCTCTCCAAACAATTCAGCTTATTTTTCATGGAAACAACTTTATTTCCTTTTGCATTCGTATTACACTGGTTTACATATTATTCAATAAAATTACGAATTACAAAACCAAATGAAGCTGGCAAAAACTGGCTTGGGAATAAACACAGTACTTTAATAGTGGACAAATAACTGGTGGGTACAGACACCAGTTGTATGTAGACATCCAGCATCGCAGTGCAATTAGGAACTTTTAGCTATTCTACACATGCCAGTGGAATTTAATTACCAATGTTAGACATACTAGAATGAGGTTACTGATACCAGACAGCCAATACCCACAGAGAAGTAGGCAGCCCATTTCATTGATTTCTTCTACCCACATCCTGCTGAACCTGTATCTTCATCCCAAGATCAGTGCTTCATATTTAGCACTTGGATACCTTTTCTTGTCCTATTTAACTCCCCAGATTCAGCATGTCTGAAAGCAGCCACCTCTTTTGAGGTGGAGTAGAATTACTGACTTTGCTAGCAGGAAAACTCCTTCATCAAAGAAATTCCTAAGTCAGATTGAAGCCAAGATGAGAGCCCAGGGACTTCCATCATGTACCTGCAAATTAACCTCAGGCTTGTGAGGATCTCTAGAAGTCTTCAGAACATGGATGGAAAACTTCTAGAATAGATGTAGGCCTTGGAGGCAGATAATACTAAGTTGATAATCATCCAAATATTTAAAGTGTACCAAGCTGTGGAAACTTTTCTTTTCCAGGCTAATCTCTAACCATTTCTCCACTGACATTCTATGTCCAGCCAAAGTGACTCCTCTTGCTTCTCTGAGCATAACAATCTCATTCTTTACCACATCTATGCCCTTGCTGAGCCATTCCCTCCACCTCAAAGACTTCCCTTCCACATTTCTGTCTAAGTCCCACTAAGATTTGAAGTTGAACTGGCATTCTGGAGGATGTTGTTTCATCATTTCATGTTTTAAACACCCTTCCTGACCTCATTTACCCAGTCTATGCCAATCTTCCTGTATGGTTTATATGAAATTGTCTCCCTTATGAATCTGGCTCAGAAACTTGCCTAGTAGACTTCAGAAAATGTATCTTGGCTAAATAGTTTGTGATACAAAAAAAACCCCAGGATCACAGATAAGATCCAGATAAGGAAACTAATCAAAGAAGATGCCAAGACTTATGATAGGTTCATAGTGTACTATCTGGGCAGTGACCTCTCAAAAGAGGACATCGTTACCCTTGAAGTCTTGGTTTTTCTCCCAGGAGGTTCCATGTGTAGGAAAGGTGAGTGATTAGTCCAGAGAAAACTGTTTTCCTTGACTTTATGTTTTGTTACAAGTTTATTCAAGGTTTTTTTTTTTTTTTTTTTAAGAGAGAGAAAGGGAGCATTGCTACGTTGCTATAACAAAGGAAAACTTGTCTATTCTTTCAAGTATCTCTTGCTGCCATTTCACCAAGTTTGTGGTGAGATATATCGGCCTGAAAAACATGCGCGCACGCACACACACACACACACACACACACACACGAAATTTTGACTCCAATAACAATTTCTGATGTAGTTGAACAAAATCCTTTTCCACTATAACAAGTCTAAAATGTCACGTAATATTATTCTGTATTACAATCATGAAAAACATGGAATGCTACAATGAATGGTAGTAAAAGAACTCAATTGGCATCACCAACTGAACCAAACCAAACATCCCTTATCCTTTTTTATTAAGCTGGACAGACCGGCTAGTGGAGGGTTGGAGTGTTAGGCTCTGACTACTGGAGAAAGCCACCATTAACAAACAAACATCTGCTTGAGTCCCTCTGCAGTCCCTGCCAGCTGCAGCTGAGGCACAGTAAATTACTCTGCTAATTTCATTGGCTCATTCCTGCATTTCTATAATGCTGAATATTGATTTGTGCTGGACAGCCTGGGATTGCTCAGGTTCTAAACTCTAAAATTTTGTAACACCAGGAAATCCTGTGGTATGGGGAACTGTTGCCAAAGTTGAACAGTACTCAGACACAAGATTGAAAGGAAAAATGCTAAAGTTGAAAACAATGCATTAGTTCATAGAAAAGTGAAATAGTGGCACTCATGTAAAAGAAGAAAAGTCACCTGTTTAGGCATTAATGGCCAGCAGGATGATTTTGACCCATTTTGAAGGATAGTGGAAATGAGCTGGCAGATGTAATGAGGAGATAGTCTCTCTTTAATTGATAATACAATGTGGAAATTCTATTCAAAAGAAAATAAAACCCCTCAGTAATAGATACCTATTCTTCTGCTGTTTTTGATTTTCTGAGACACAGTGAACTCAGATGCCCCTACTACTTAATATTTGACTGGTAAGGTTGAGCTTGTTTCCTTATCTCTAAAAGGCAATAGTAACTCCCTCAGATTTGCAAGAATGTAATGAAATGTTACATGGAAACCACTTCCACAGCATATTGTTGGATCCACTTTCACGTATCTATCTTCTTTATTCAGAAAGCTCATAGACAGTGGAGTGTACTGCTCTGCAGGTTTATTTGAGAAGAGCAACGTGGGTATTTGAGATCAGCACTCCAATGAGAAGAAACCATCTGCACGCACCCTCCAGAGTTTATTTAGCACTTTCTCTGGCTCAAGTATACCATGAAGGAAATTAGTCCACCTATGGGAAGCAAATGGGAATAATACCATGGGCAGTCAGGAGTTAGCATGTTGCTTATGAAGTGGGAGGGGCTTGATGTAAGCTCCCCACACACTCCAATTTAACAGCTATTGAATTTCAAAGCATTATTCTCTGTGTCTTCCTGGCTATTTTAAATTTTAGGGTCCCTGCCAGAATAAGGTATGGAAACAAGATTCAGAATAGCTTTCAAAGGTGAAGCTGATGTTAATTCAAAGGAGGTGTTCTGGTGAGATGCCCTCACCTGTTCAGAGAGCTGACATGTGTTAGGTGTGGTTTTTCTGGAAGCTGACAAAAGCCCAGAACACCTAAAAGCATGGAGAATTTCAGAAAGTTTGGGAAAACCTCAGGGTCCTTCGTTCCTGAGTTCTGAAATATTAACCTAAAATGAATATTTGGGGAACTGCCCTTTTATTTAGTGGGAACAAAGCCCTGTGTGCAGCACAGTATGTGGATTTCTCATCTGATCCACACAAAACTGTAATAGTAGATATTACAGTATAAATATAGTAGAGGACCCTAAAACTCAGAAAGATTAAAGCATGAAATTGCCTTAAGGTTTCAATGCCAGTAACGTTGTTGAACTGAGATGGCATCCATATGTGTTTATTGCACTTCAGAAGCTATTCTAAGTCACCTATATTACAATGCACATTTTAATAGATGAACTCCATGAAGTTGCTAAGTTTCAACCAACATTTCCTTACAAAATATTGGTTTTGAATACTACATTTCATTTGACCCATAACACGTTTCAAAAATTTAAATCAGCAGTATAAGTCAGCTATAGTGTAAGTCAACTACACTGATGATCTAAACGTTCATATGAATACTATAAATCTATCCAAAAAAGAATGCAAGTAAATGTATTTGAAGATTTTAATTCAATTCCACTCATTGTTCTATAGCAAAATACCAGGAAAACCTGATGGATCCTACCTTAATGATTTATGTGTCATTTATGTTTTCTAATAATTTTAAAATCTTTGTACTCTTATCAGCTTTATTATGTTCTGACCTGCTGAGCTTATCAATGTGTTTTGCTCTGATTGGTTGCCGGACTTCGACACATTTTGCCACTGTGGTTTTACATTACCTCTCAGCTCTTTCTACTCTCAACTCTGCAGTATTGCTGGAGTAATTACTACTCTTTCAAAATATGAGTATAATTTTTAAAAACATAAACTCTATGAATTTAATTATATTAATTTCTCTGGGATCTACAAAATATCCTCATTGGGTACAAAAATCCGCCAAAATTATATGTACCTAAGATATACTTTAATAGACATTTTATTAGAAAAACACATTTTGTTAGCACAAAATGGTAAATATATTCCATACAGTATATACAAATTAATGTTTGAATATATGACAATTTATGTAGTAATATTTATTATCTATGTTTCAAATTTCCAGCTAATTAATGTATGGGTTTTGTAAACTTTTCTCCCCACCTTCCCAATAACTGCCTTTTTCTATGTCTATGATCAGATGGTCCCCTTCAAGGGAATGTCATTATTCCTCTGCCCTAACATCTTCACTTCTAATTCTCTTATTTTCTTTTGTTTGTTTTGTTTTGTTTTTCTTTCTGGAGACCGGATCTGACTGTGTTGCCCAAATTGGCCTTGAACTCTTGAGTTCACATGATCCTCCTGCCTCATACTCCTGAGTAGCTGGGAGTACAGGCTTATGCCACCATGCCCAGATGCCCTTGAGTTTTGCATCCTGTTTTGAAAGACATCTTTTCTCACTTCACAGTAATGAGAACATTTATAAGATGAATCCAGTTATCTTTTGTCCAACTCACCCAAAGAGAACATTAGTGAAATATCATTTTTCATTTGCTTGGCACTTTCTACTTTTGGAGAGAACTCTCACTGTTTCTGTCACTTGACGTGAATAGTATGTATGTAATACCTATGTCTCTAGAGTTTTTTTCCGCAATTTAAAAAATTACATGGGTGTCTTTGTATGTATTTTGAGCAATGTCTGGGTTAGACTGAATATATTTCTAATTTTTCAGCAATTTTCTAGCATGGGGTTCTTACCTATTTTCAGTCTTTCAGCCTGCTCATATGGCAAGTCTCTGTCAAGATTTGTTTCTTAAGAACAACACAATAAGATCCAGTACTCCTTTTAGCTGTGGTACTTTGGAGCTAAGCTTCCTCTGACAAATGCAAACATTTTCCCATACTGACAAAGGCCTGAACTCATGATGTGAGGCCTCGTTGTCAGGATGGCTTGCATTAGAAGCCATCAATTTCTAAGAGGCCTTACAAAATCGAGCTATTTTCAGGTGGTCTTCCTCATGACCATTTAGATTTAAATATCTGAATCCTCTAGAAACAACCTTTTGAAAAAAGCAAATTTCACAAATGATGACATAGCCAGAGAACTCTCAAAGCCACCCACCACCAGTGCTGCAAAAATTCTAACATCCTGTTTTTGTCTTTCTCCTCCTGCAGCTACCTCAGTTGTTCCAAGGCACGTTCCTGCACGCTTATTGCAGGATGCCATGACCATTTCCTTATTCTGTGCAGCTATTTTTATTAGGTGTGGACAATGTGTATGCTGGTGAGGAAAGGGTTAACACTCAGCTGTGCTGTTGATGTGCCCTTAGTCACAATATGTTTCCTTTGATGCAAGAGTGTTTCTAAAGACAATCACTATAATTCTATGCAGATTTTTCCCAATTAATGAATAGGGATTTTCAATTGAATCTTTAAATGCCTTAGAACAATGTAAGAGATGGATATAATCCTTAAATTATTTTATTAAAAGGCATTTCAAATTTGAAAAACTGAGGCATTATATACATATCTGATTTATTACCATATGTGTTTTTTGAGTCATAAAGCTGTTATAGAAGTTACATGATGCTTTCACAAAAAAAATGACATGGTCTCTTTGTGAAGTTAAATGAAATAAAATATAAAGTTTGTGATACATTAAATCACAAACATAAATATGTACTTTATGGCAAGCTGTGATTTTTCTAAATGTGCACATTTTAAGATAGAAACATTTATCCAACATGCCGATTAGCAATTTCCCAATTCCAAAGGCCCAATTGCATTTAAGATGCCAAAGATTAAAGTGCCTAAGTAGATAAAGTTAATAGTTCATCTTCCTAAATGCTTGTATATGCTTTAAATCTTACAGTTCCTTCCAACACTGTAGACTCAAGAGCTGGAGCTACTTTGATGTGGATTTGTGTTTTACACACATGCTGTCATTGGAACTGATTCTGACTGTGTCTCCCACACCCAGAGACATGTCTGGCACATGAACAGAGGCCATGTGGCCCTGTGCTACTTCACACTGCGTGTGCATGGTCTTGGAGAACGTGGTCTGTTTTTCCATTATCATCGCAAATATTCAACCTTCGTTTTGGCTAAAAATCATCTCAGCTGTTAATATTCCACCTCCCAATGATTACACTCCTCCCCTGCATAAAAATTGGTCAAGGAGAACATGCAAGATTGCATTGACTGGAAAATACAATTCCCCAGGGAAACCTTATTTGCTCGTTCATGCAGTATCTCTATCTCCGTAGGTAGAGTTGAATTTGTAAATGCCTCTAGTCCTTTAGGATACATGGGCAATTGGCAGTTCAAAAGTTCATAGGATGCCATATGTCCTAATAATTTTTATCTACATCTAAAACAATACAGGACTGTCAAATAAAATCCTGCATGCAAACAAATGATGGAATGCAGGGGAACCCTCTGCTCTAGCCTTTTCTTCTTTGTCCGACAAGCTAATGCAATAAGGCCAATAATAAAAGGTTGTGTACTAGGCCTAAAGCCTGTGACAGATAAAAAAGAAATGTTGGAAACCAATGAAGCTTTTGCACAATTAGATTTTTTGAGGCTGTGCTGTAAGGATTGCCCAGAGCCTGTTCAGTCCTGATTGATGGTAAAATCATAACTACATCATATTAGCTGTAGAGTTCACTGACAGGTTACTACAGATTAATATTGCCACTGCTGTTCACTTACCATCAAACCAGGGGAAATATGAATTGAGCTGTTCTTCTAACAAACCCCGCATATTAAAAGGTAAGGTGCTCTATGGAACAATCTCCCCCGTCACTGAGGAAAGACACAAACAATGTCTATTTGAGAGATATGCAGATACGGTGCAGCATACTAATTAGTTCTCTGCTAGAGAGTCCCATCACATCCGGTTGGCTAACGACCCTTCATGTGAGCTTGTTCCTTCAGAGCTCTTGGCTACAGGATTGCAAACGACACCCTAAAACGTGGAGCTGCAATCTTGGTGATTTAAATGCCGGCTGCCAGGCAAATTGCAGCAACATAAATTTGGCCCATGTGTTTTGCATCGTGTGAATACGAAACAGGAGACGCCATGGAACCGAGTTTTGTTTGCTTTGGACTCTGGAGGTTTGGTGTGGGCTATTTTCAGAGAAGGCTATCCATGATGGAAGGGCAGGGAAGGATTCATGCATCCTTTTCTTTGCTTTAAAAATGTTGAGAATGCAAGAAATAAACATGTTGCTCTCCTAATTCAACCATGCTGATAATAAAGACATCCAAAAATGAAAGCATTTCATCTTTTTGTCATCCCAAGCCTTGGACAAAATGTCAGCTGTGAAACAAAACAAGAGCTCACTCTGTTGCCTATAAAATGGAAGGGTCATTCCTGATTAGAAGCTGTCAATGAGGAAAACATTTGAATGAAAGAGGTCCCTTCCCGTCCTGCCTGGTGTGATAACAACAGGATTCCCAGCAGGAGACCTGTGTCTTCCCACTCCACCCCCCACACCAGTCCTGGTGATTGTCCTCTTGTGACTTACAATGTTATATCTGTAGGTGTGGGGGTTGAATTAGGTGATCCCCAATATCCCTTATATCCTAGGCCCTGTTTCTGTACAGGTGGCACATGGATTTTAGTATCAGCACTCCTGAGGAGCTTGTTAAAGATGCTGAGTCTGGGCCCCACACTTAGGGGTTCAGGAGCACACTTGAAGTTTAAGGAGCACACTTGAAGTTTAAGAACCACCACCATGAGGAACAGCAGTGGTTTGGCCAAAGTAACCAAAGACCATACCATTGTTTTTGAGAGAATAGGCAAAGTGCTAGAGCCAGCCAGAGCCTGGGGTAGAAGATAATCATGTCTTTTGTTTGTTTAAGCAGAATTGCTTATGTATTTTTAAAATTTGTTTTATCTGTTTATTTAAAGAGAAAATGATGACCCTGACAATTTTAGAGTATAATCATCGTAACATTAATTTGCTGGTGGAAGACTGGGAGGAGATATTTTCAGTGCTTAAACTGAGTTTGAAAAACCAACCAACCAACCAACCAACCAACCAACCAACAACAAAAAACCTGAACCCAGATTAATATCTAGAATGTGTAAAGAATTCCTGTAAATGGACCAGAAAAAGACAGGAAACCCCATAGTAAAAGCACAAAGGACATGAAGCCCAAATGATGAACTGAAGTCTGAAGGAATGCTCAGACCCACTGGTAATCACAGCAACAGAGACTACTTCAGCCACATCTGAATGCTGAAAACTTGGAAGTCTGGATTATGCCAGGTGTTTGCAAGAATCATTTTTTTTTTTTCATCAGTGGAGGGAGAGGAAATGAGTCTGATCATTTTATATAGCAATCTGACAATCTTAATGAAATTAAGTCTGAGCATGCCCTACGACTAAAGTGACAGGCCTTCTTACCAAGGATAGCAGGGGAACCTAAAGTTCTGGTATAATTATGAATACTGCTCCTTTTATGTCCCAAAATACCCTTGGGGGAATAAATTATTTAGTCACTCTACTTCTGCAATCCCACTTCTGAACACATACCCAGAGAAATTTTCACAAAAGGACTGTATACAAGAATGCCTTTTTAGCATTATTTATGATGATGGGAAATTGAAATCGATCCTTTATGCCTTCCACTAGAGGAATTGATAAGTGCACTGAGGGGGTATTTTCTATGGAATACCATACAGTGGATAGAGGCAGTATTTTAATATGTATATGTAGCAATATGAATTAATTCTGAAAGCCAAGTTATGAGTTAAAAGTAAGAAAGAATGAGGTTTAAAGCAAAATTCTATTTTTCCACATTTTAAACACAAATTCAAACTTGTTAAATACAAAACAACAGTGTATATACCAGAAGATATGCATGTTTCAAAAATATCAATATGTCTATGTAAGGCTGAGAGGAATGTGGACCTGAAATTGAGGAAGAAAAAAATAATGAAACCAAAAGTGTTGTGTGTGTAGTTATGTGATGATGTGCTATAAAAAGAGGTATGAGATTATTATAGACTCTGACCCAGGGGTCAAAAATGAAGGATAAAAGAGTGACTATAATTTTAATTTCTGTCTCTGGGAGAGTAATGAAAAAATTTTCCTTCAAAACAAATATGATTGTTAGCAGGAAATGATAGTTCATAGATAGGAAGGCTTCCTGTCTATTTCTATTCACCAGGAAGATAGAAACTTTGGTTCAGATAATTTTACTGTCAATCATCTCCTGAGTGGCAGTAGAGCCTCTGGCATTGTTATCAACAGCAAGGAGTAGAGCAAATGGTATTTGTAAAGTAGATATTTGTAACATTCACTTCCAACTTTTCAATGGTGCCCTTTTCCTTATAAGATAAAGTACAAACTCCTCAGCTTGGCAGTGAGGACCCCCCCTACCATTTGATTTCAAACACCTTCTCCCATCTACTTCCCTAATTTCTCTTCGTGGATGCTATGCTCTCCTGAACCAGTCCTTCTGTGTCCATCATTGCTCACACCATGTGTCCTGCCTGGCATGCCTATCCATTCCTGACTAAGTCTTACTCGCTTTCAGGAATAATTTGAGGTGTAGATATTCTTTGAAGCCTTCATTTACCATCATAGACCCGGGTGACCTTGACTTCCTTTTTCATGTAGCTGTTGCATCGCTGCTTAAAATTACAATTACTTTTTATTCATGTGCTTTCTTTGCAGGGACTAGGTTTTGTACTCTCAATTTTTTCTTACAAATAGTCCTAAGCCTTTTAAAAATATTGTTGAATAAACATTTATTGACTCTCTGCTTGGGAGAATACAATGATCTCTGGGAAACTGTCCCTGAGTTCACAGGAGTTTATGGCCCAATGTTGATTCCCAGAGAGAATAAGTTAAAGATGTTGGAAGTATGATAGGGCCTGGGCTAGGGCTGGCAAGGAGGGAAGCCTGGGTGAATCTAAGGAGTCTCCACATTTCCTATCGAACCTTGACTTTTTGTGTATAGTGCTTTAAATCCAGGTCTAGCCTGCTACCTTGGGACTCAGAAGAGTCAGACACAGACATACTTTAGAAGCATCTCCTGGCTATTGGTGATTACAGGGTTATACAACAATTTCTCTTTTCTGTCTGGTGTTTTCTAGGGGCAAAATAATGGTTGAATTAATGTGAACTTTACAGAGGGAAGTGTTAACTGACAATTGAAAATAGGGAGTAGTGTCCTTAGCTGATTCAGGACCACAGCCTTGATTCCCAGGGCAGACTGAGTGTGGACACTTGTCCCCAGGGCTATCAGGAAGATTCTCACCCCGCTGTGTCATCTGGTTCCACAGAGCTGTCCAGTGGCTGCTCCCTTGATCCCTGGATTTTCCATATGAGTACTAGAGCCATGCTTTGTATTTCCAGGGTTTCCTGGTCCCCTCTACCAACAACTCTCAGAATTCACAAACATGTAGCTTGTGAGGTACCTCACACATGGACATACATATCTCTTCCAATGTTCATGGAATGAGATAAGAATGGATAGAGCGTCAAGTGCGAACAGGAACCTGGATATTCCCTAGGAAGAGTGAATCATTTGTTAGGTAGTAGAGTTGGATAGGAGCTCAGAATGTGTCCAGGCAAACACTTTCTCCTCACTGAGGCCCATTTTGCAATTGAAATGAAAGGGCTGAACTTGACTATGCCAACCATGGCCCTGATTAGGATTGTGGAAGTTAAGTTGCCTAACATCTTAGAAGTTAGCATTTTTATCTCCTAAGATGGATGTTTTATAATGTATATCTTTGAAAGTTAACTATAAATTCTATGACTTTTGAGTCCACTTTTTGAATCATAACAGATTCCCTGTACATGAATCTAATACTCACTAAAAATATTAAATGTACACTTCTTATTTCATTCTAAGAGAGATTGACATATAGCTGAAATTTTAAAATTGATCTACTTTTTGTCATATGGACACTATTTTTTATGGTTACCCTGTGATTCATGAGCCAATTTGCCGCACAAATCTCAGATGATGGGAGTGAATTATTCACATTTCACAGTGGAAACATAGCAACTTTTCATTTCCCAAGTCAGTTAAAATATCTCCTAGATTCTATGTTCTGCATAAAAGATATTTTTAGTGAATATACACACATTTTATCCATCTTGGAGTACATTTGAGAACTTTGCATTGTTAATGTGTTTGTGAGAAAGTACCTAAACTGGGTAAAATTCCCATAACCTGGTATTCTCTGTTCTAGGAGCTAAGAAATGTCATTCTGACTGATAGGAAAATCCTGATGCCAGTGGTCTCCTGGTCCGGTTTAATCATAGCCCCAGCTCATCAGTTAACTTCATTGTGTCTGATCTTTCATTTCTAAAATGAGAGATAACCTATCTGACAGCCAGATAAAGAGAATAAAGTTTGCAAAGCACTTAAGTCATGTACAGAATGATTTGAAGAGAAAAAGATAATAATCCACTTGGATTATTCTTTGATGACATAGTGGATTGGCCTAGTAACATAATTTATAGGCTCCTTTCTTGGTCCACAATGGAATCACAAGATCCATGATTATGTTTCCAGGGAATTGTACTGATTTTTGACATGTATCAGGACCTGACCATGACCCAGATACTGAACACAAGATCAAAGGAAGCCAGATATCCTGCTTCATTTCTTCTTTTGATAAATACCACACCACAGAAATGTTTAAAAAGAAAACAAAATATGAAAAGAGTGACTGCAAAGCATTCATTTTGAAGATTTTGTACAAGAATCCTTGCAAATAGGCACCAAGAGTGAGTGAGCTGAACTGTTCTTTTGCAGGACAGCTTATAAAATATCAACAGGAACAAAGTATGTGTTGTAATTACACAAGGAAAGACCTTACAGAAAAAGTTAGGCATGTGAGTACAGATTCCAAAGTATGAAAGTCATTAAATAAAACTGCAATTTTTCTGTGGAATTTGCCTTTTTCCAGAGCAAGAAGCCTAGCTGGTTTACAATTGGGTCTTTTGCCTTCTAACAACACAGCAAACTACATGTGCTTTAAATAGTAAGTCTGAGCCGGGCGTGGTGGCTCATGCTTATAATCCCAGCAGTTTGGGAGGCTGAGACAGGAGAATTGCGAGTTCAAAGCCAGCCTCAGCAACAGTGAGGCACTAAGCAACTCAGTGAGACCCTGTCTCTACATAAAACACAAAATAGGGCTGGGGATGTGGCTCAGCAGTCGAGTACCCCTGAGTTCAATCCCCAGTACCAATAAATAAATAAATAAATAAATAAATAAATAAATAAATAAATAAATAAATAAATAGTAAGTCTGTTTTCAAGGGCTACCTTTCTTTTCTTTTTTTAAAATTCATTTTTAAAACAGAAGAATGCATTTCAAGTCATAGTACATATATGGAGCACAATTTTCCATCTCTTTGGTTGCAAACAAGATGGAGTCACACCATTTGTGTCTTCATACATGTACCTAGGGTAGTAATGTCCATCTCATTCCACCATTTTTGCTATTCCCATTTTTCCTTCCCCTCCTCCACCTCCTCCCTCCCCCATCCAAAGTTACTCCATTTCTCCCATCAGCATCCACTAATTACAGAGAACATTTGGCCTTTGGCTTTTTGGGATTGGTTTACTTCACTTAGCATGATGTTCTTCAATTCCATCCATTTACCTGCAAATGCCATAATTTTATTCTCTTTTATTGCTGAGTAATATTCCATTGTGTATATATACCACAGTTTCTTTATCCATTCATCTATTGAAGGGCATCTAGGTTGCTTCTACAGTTTAGCAATTGAGAATTGTACTGCTATAAACATTGAAGTGGCTGCATTACTATAGTATGCTGTTTTTAAATCTTTAGGGTATAGGCCAAGGAGTGGGATAGCTAGGTCAAATGGTGGTTCTATTCCAAGTTTTTTAAGGAATCTCCATACTGTTTTCCAGATAGGTTGTACCAATTTTTAGTCCCACCAGCAATGTTTGAGTGTGCCTTTTCCACCACATCCTCGCCAGTACTTATTGTTGCTTGTATTTTGGATAACTGCTATTCTGACTGGGGTGAGATGAAATCTTAGAGTAGTTTTGATTTGCATTTCTCTAATTGCTAGAAATGTTGAACATTTCTTCATATATTTGTGTATTGATTGTATATCTTCTTCTGAGAAGTTTCTGTTCAGCTCCTTAGCCTCTTTATTGATTGGGTTGTTTGTCTTTTTGGTGTTAAGTTTTTCGAGTTTTTTATAGATCCTGGTGATTAGTGCTCTATCTGATGTGTGTGGCAAAAATTTGTTCCCAGAATGTAGGCTCTGTTTATCTCATTGATTGTTTCTTTTGCTGAGAAGAAGCTTTTTAGTTTGAATCCATCCCATTTATTGATTCTTGCTTTTATTTCTTGAGCTTTAGCAGTCTTGTTAAGGAAGTTACGGCCTAACCTGACATGATGAAGATTTGGGCCTACTTTCTCCTCAATTAGGCGCAGGGTCTCTGGTCTAATTCCTAAGTCTTTGATCCACTTTGAGTTGAGTTTTGTGCATGATGAGAGATAGGTGTTTAGTTTCATTTTGCTGCTTATGGATTTCCAGTTTTCCCAGCACCATTTGTTGAAGAGGCATCTTTTCTCCAGTGTATGTTTTTGGCACCTTTGTCTAGTATGAGATAACTGTATTTATGTGGATTTGTTTCTGTGTCTTTTATTCTGTACCATTGATCTACATGTCTATTTTGATGCTAATACCATGCTGTTTTTGTTATTATAGCTTTTTTTAAATATTTTTTTTAGTTGTAGATGGACACAGTATCTTTATTTATTTATTTTTATGTGGTGCTGAGGATCAAACCCAGTGCCTCACACATGCGAGGCAAGCGCTCTACCACTGAGCTACAATCCCAGCCCATAGCTTTGTAATATAATTTAAAGTCTGGAATTGTGATGCCTCCTGCTTTGCTCTTCTTGTTAAGGATTGTTTTGACTATCCTGAGTTTCTTATTTTTCCATATGAATTTCATGATTGCTTTTTCTATGTCTATTAAGAATGAAGTTGGGATTTTTTAAAATATTTTTTTAGTTGTAGATGGACACAATGTCTTTATTATATTGCTTTGTATGTGGTGCTGAGGATCGAACCCAGGGCCCTAAGCATGTGAGGCAAGTGCTCTACCGCTGAGCTACAATCCCAGCCCCGAAGTTGGGATTTTAATTGAAATAGCGTTGAATCTATATAGTGCTTTGTGTAGTATGGCCATTTTGACGATATTGATTCTGCCTATCCAAGAGCATGGGAGATCTTTCCATCTTCTAAGGTCTTCTTCAATTTCTTTCTTTAGTGTTGTGTAGTTTTCATTGTAGAGGACTTTCACCTCTTTTGTGAAACTGATTCCCAAGTATTTCATTTTGGGGGGGCTACTGTGAATGGGGTAGTTTTTCTAATTTCTCTTTCGGAGGATTCATCACTGATGTATAGAAAAACATTTGATTTATGGGTATTGATTTTATATCCTGCTACTTTGCTGAATTCATTTATTAATTCTAGAAGTTTTCTGATGGAATTTTTTGGATCCCCTAAGTAAAGAATCATGTCATTGGCAAATATTGACAGTTTAACTTCTTTTCCTATTCTTATCCCTTTAATTTCTTCTGTCTAACTGCTCTGGCTAAAGTTTCAAGGGCTATGTTGAATAGAAGTGGTGAAAGAGGACATCCCTGTCTTGTTCCTGTTTTTAGGGGGAATTCTTCCAATATTTCCCCATCAAGGATGATGTTGGCTTTCGGTTTTGCATAGATAGCTTTTACAATGTTGAGGAATGTTCCTACTATCCCTAGTTTTTCTAGTGTTTTGAACATGAAGAGGTGCTGTATTTTGTCAAATGCTTTCTCAGCATCTATAGAGATAATCATATGATTCTCGACATTAAGTCTATTGATGTGATGAATTACGTTTATTGATTTCCATGTGTTGAACCAACCTTGCATACCTGGGATGAACCCCACTTGATCATGGTACACTATCTTTTTAATGTTTTTGTATTCAATTTGAAGGGCTATCTTTCTTGATTGTAGTGTCAATAAAATGCTTTTCTGGAGTTATATTTCATATTGCCTAGCAATGGTTCTTTTATTGTTTGTATATTCAAAATTTTGACCTAGCATTAAATTATTGTGCATTTTATTTTTTGATGCATTAAGTTTAATTGGAGAACAGAATTTCCATTTTGAGATTGTGGTATTAAAAAATACCATTGGTCTTTAAACCAAAAGGTTTGATGGAATATTAAATTTGATGAATCATAGCAAGTGTCTGTGTTTGTTAGCTTTTATAGACCACATTAAGGCATTCATTAATAAAGTCACACTACATTGCCTTGAGTAGGTCCTAAAAGGTTAACGACTTGATTCAGGCTGGTGTTCTTTAAGCTTTACTGTTTGAGGGTGGCTTGTGGCAAACTTAGTTCACTTTGGGGTTGGAATACAAAAGAAATGATTTATTTTCTGTCTCAAGGTCCAGGAATTTCTTTTTGTACTTTTTTTCTCTTCCTCTCTCTTCTCCAACTATCGCCAAAAATCTTGCACACTCAGATGTACACGATGTGACTCCAGTGGTTAATTCGCTGCAGGGTAACTCTGGGGTGGAGGGCAGGAGTGGGGGGTGGGGGTAGGGGTAGTCATATCACCAGAGCATTCACCTCCCCACTGGCAGCTCCAGCCATGGCCATCCAGCAAGCAGAAGCTGACTTGACCATGGATCAAGTCATTTTGGGAACAAGAGTCAGTATTGGAGAGATATTGCTATTTTTTTTCTTTTTCCTCTTACAGGCTGTTTTGGAAAACAAAATCTAGAAATATTTGCAATGATTAAATATTTGCAATGATTAAATAATTATATATCACTAATGACAATATTATTTATCCAGAGGACACTTGGGTTATGTATTTATTGACTAACTGGGTACCCACTGGATACATAACTCAGAGACAGGCATTCTCCTCTTCCGAGGTTATGAACATCTGGAGTAACTGTTACATCTGAATTGTTTCTCCCAGAGAATTTCTGTGTCAAATTTCTATTTTTATGTGTCAGAAACAGGATTAGATTTAACCAGACTAAAATTGTGTAGCAACTTTTTAAAAATTTGCTAAATCATGCAATTCTTCAATATTATGTAAAAGCTCTATAGACACTTTGCAAAAATTCATGAAGTCTGGACCCTTCTTAGAAGGCACTCTTTTAAGTGTAAGGGTCAATTTTTCTTAAAAAAAGACTTGTCCAGTGCCTTGAATCTGTCAGGAATTGTTAGTAAAATAAATGACTCGTATTGGTTTATGTAGGAGACAAATCAAAGCATTTCCATGAGGTCACCAGGCTGACCTGCAGTAGTTTAACCATTTCCTGAGCACCTAGAGAAGCTGCCTGTTTGGATGGGTGTTAGTTCCTGGGTTAGTCATTGAAAAGTTCATATAAAAGAGGCCACCAAGTGTTATATGGCTGTGATTGTTTTCAGGCTGAAACAACTTTGTATCTGTTCATTATTGTCAGTATCTTGTTATATTGTTCTTTCAGAATCAATAAAAGCTAACCTCCCTCCCTGGTTTTACTACTAAACCCTTCTGGAAGGATGTGTCGGACTCAAAGCCAAGAATGATCAAACAGGGAGGAGGCAAGTCCAACAATGATGATTAAAAGCTCAATCTACTTTATTCAACAACCTTCTCCTGAGAGGAAGTTGTCTGTTAATGTAAAACATATGGGAAAATTCTTGGTGTTTGTTTTTGTTTTCCTAATGTGTATAATAATTTTTTTCTTCTGAAGTGAAAAAAAGAACGAACCCATGTAGTGGGGATAGTTTTCCTTTGATTTAGGAAGGCTATTTTTAGAAGTTCCTTGCTGTCAACTTTTCCACACTTCTCAAGTAGTTCTGGGTATCCGTTGTCATGTGACATTCAATTTATTCTATATAATGGTATTTTTTTATGTTTAATGAAAAGGTAGATTTATTAAAACTATTTTAACAAGCACAATCATTTGTAATTTTCCCCTTCTCTACATTACATCATTCATTCATATCTATTTAAGAAATGAACATGATAATATTAAGTGTCTAATGGTTCTTGATGATTAGAATTCCAGAAATGGAATTCATTACCAGCCTTGGGGTTCAGGGTTGGACCACAATTCTTCTATACCTGTGGTATGCTGGCAAATGTTCACCATCCATCTCTGGGGAGAGGGAGCACAAGCATTTGCCAATGTCTGAGGTGTAAATATTCCTCATCATGACTAACTTAAGCTACTGGCTTTCTCTTGCTGAAGGGATTGAGAGAGGATGTATGCAACTGGCTTTGTCAACCAGTTATGTGTTGGCTTCAGCACATAATCACAGACCCACTCTACCCCTAGTTATAGGTTATAATTCCATGATTACTTAACACATTAGAAAAGGAGACTCTGTTGGCTTGTGTGTTTACTTGCTTGCTTACTTTACCTAAAAGCTATGAAAACAATAGTATCTAAGACCAGAAATATTACTCCTGTGTATCAATACATGCTCACCTTAGCCAAGCATTCCAAAAAACCAGTTATGGTGCATTGCTTATTCCAGAAACTCTTGGTTAAAGATCACCTCTTAAAAATAGAATATTTTAGGAAAATATTTCTCTGCACACACAAAAATACAGAATGATAGATTATTATTATTCTCCCTTCAGCTTTATTGAGGTATAGTTGACAAATAAAAATTATACACATTTAAGGTATACAATGTGATGTTTTGCTGTGTGTGTGTGTGTAAAACACTTGAGATCCACTCTCTATTAAATTTCAAGTATTTCATGCTGTAGTAATTATTGCCTCCAGTAATTATTGGTCTCACAGCTGAAGGGTTCTACCCTTTTACCAATATCTCCCCAACCTCCTCACCCCTCAGCTCTTGGTAACCACCATTTTACTCTCTATTGTTATGAATTTGAGAATTCTTTTGATTCCATGTATGAGTGAGATCCTGTGGTCTTTCTATGTCTGGCTTATTTCATTTAGCAAAATGTCCTCAAGTTTCATTCATGCTGTTGCAAATGGCAGAATTGCCTCCTTTTTTAAATTCTAAGAGTACCTGGTAAATAATAGTGGGCAATCTAGTTTTATAATTGCACAATGTTTATATTTTAAGATATAGTCTCAGGCCGGGATTGTAGCTCAGGTGGTAGAGTGCTTGCCTCGCAAGCGTGAGGCCCTGGGTTTGATCCTCAGCACCATATACAAAGCAATAAAAAAATAAAGACATTGTGTCCATCTACAACTAAAAAAAAATATTTAAAAAAAAAGATATAGTCTCATTGGAATCAGAGTCTCTGTAGAATAGGGCAGCTTGGAAAGACTCATTCACAATGTCAATAAAAACGATGGGCCACAGAAATCTCTAGATCTTTTATAAAGAAATGGGAAAAGTAGAGTCCATCACATATATGGTCACTATCTCTGAGGTACTTTAGAGAAAGTTATGTGGAATAAGGCTTATCATTTGCAGCTGTTTAGGAGGAATGCCTGCAATGTGAGCAGCCTGGTTTTGAAGATAATGGATTTATGAGTTGCAGGAAGCCAAATGTGCGATCACTTGGACCAGAATCTGTTAAGTATCATGTTGCTATTTCTTCCTTTTTTTCCTTATGTTAGCTCACAGCTCAAATATGAACGTCACCCAGGGGTTACTCAGGTGATCCCAGGCCACTCTGAGTGTGCAGCTGTGCAGGACTTGACCTTGAAGGACAGATGGCATCAGGAAGAATTCTTTTATACCTTGTGTTAGCCGGGGCTCGGTTTCTGACATTTCTGTCTACAGAAAACAAAAGGCTTTTACTGGGAGCTTCTTTCTGATGCGTGCTTAAGACCAAGTTGGATGCATTAAAAGGGTGGAGAGGCAGAAATATGCTCACTGTGTTCTGTGAAGAATTAAATAAAATTGGGAGTAAATGGAAGGAGAAATCAATCTTTAAAAGTCTTTATGGCTTGTCCTATACAAAATTAGACATAACATTTATTTCAGATTAATTTTCTGTTCATTCCAATACACATTGTAAGCTATATTTCCTTTAAAAAACAATACTTTCAATAAAACTCTTAACACAAGTACATTTAGCTGATTTTCATCTCTTTCTGACTTGAATAATATAGTTCTTGCTAGTCCACACCTTTCCTTGGTAAAACTTAATGTCACTAAGATGAAGTATACTTTCATGGAGTCCTTTCCAAATGTCTTTTTCCTCCAACTAGAATACTTTTGCAGACACCTTTCTAGAGTTACCAAGATTCTTTGATGTATTATCTGATTACAGAACTAAGGCTTAGCCATGTCCTCTTCAGCAGATTTAAAATAACTCAATAGTTTTCTAATTTAGCACTTCATTCCACCATGTATCCACTTCAGTCCTCCAGACCCATCATATTTTGGAAAGAACAAAGCAAGATTTCTGAAATTTGGCATTTAATTGGATTACACAGAGGCCATGTGCTTGAACTTAAAAAATAGTGATAGCTAACATTTTTTGAGTGTTTTTATGTCCCAGGAATTGCTCTAAATGCTTCCTGCACATTCTTCACTTAATCTTCACAATAATTGGGAGGAAATAGGTCATATTCTTGTGAGCATCTCTGTTTTGCAGATAAGGAAGTGGAGAAAGGAGGAGACCATGGAAGTTTTGTAAGATCACAGGGTAAGTCAATGAAGTCAGGATTGGAACTCAGGTACTCTAAGTGATCCTCTGAGGATCATTTCTCTATGTGATCCTCTGAGGTCACTGTCATTACTCTCATACAAATGAATAAACTGAGGTCTAGCAAAGTTGAGTAATCTACCCAGGGTGTTCATATTGTTTGTGGAGTATGCAGTGTAACCCAGGCAGATGCCTATTGAACCAATACACCATCTTTCTCCAAGGATTAAGAGGCCATTATATATAACCCGCTACTCACTTTTTAAATCATGATGCCATGATTTGCTGAGTAGTCTTGCCATTCATTTTGACCCTATGTATTCAAGGCAATGTATGGAGTGGAAAGAACACTGGACTGGGCCAGAAGATAGGCTCTTCACATGCACTTTTCAGTAATTAGTTCTAAGAACTTGGAGAAATTGATCATTCTGGAGAAACCTAAGCAAAATTCATATTAAGTCCTTTTATAAGCATTTTATTTATTTTACACAAATGTTACAGCTCTCAGTATGAGGCCATTGAGCAGAGCCATTTGGGATTAGTATTGAGTCCCAGCACTGGGATCAGACATGGTGGTGGACACAGAGCTCCATGCAGGTCCCACCGGGTTGAGTCCTTTTGCAGCCTCTTAACCATACGGCTGATGGATCCAAGTTAGTCATCCTGCTAGAACCTTATTTCCTCCTCTGTAAAAAGCAAACTACAAAAAGTATCTAGCTCTGGGGGTTGTTGAGGGTGGAGGAACAGTGCACTAAAGTATTTCATGCAGTATATGTAAGCTTCTCTATGTAATCCTCTGAGGTCACTGTCATTACCCTCATTATACAAATGAATAAACTAAGGTCTAGCAAAGTTGAGTAATCTGCCCAAGGATGTTCATCTTGTTTGTGGTGGAGTCTGCAGTGTAACCCAGGCAGATGGCTATTGAACCAATACACCATCTTTCTAAGGACTAAGAGACCACACTATATATTATCTATTACCCGAGCTAACAGTCCCTTTCTAGGATATCCTCCACCTTGGCACAGTTCAGCAACCATAGGAAAAAACTGGTACCTGCAGAAGACTCCTAGGATCTGCCGTTACCTTGTCCCATAATCCCTTGTGATTGGATAGGACCCACCTCTAGACACACACACATGCACACGCACATATCACCAAGCCTTGGTTTCCTTTCTTTGGAAAACAATGGGCATCAAAAAATGTCCTCCCAAGTCTTCCTCTAACTTCTAATTTCCCCAAGCTTAGCAGGCATCCATTCTCCCAGCCCATGTGTCCATGTTCACAAACTTGCTTTACTAAAAGTTTGTTTCTGATTTAGCACAGAATATTGCAAATTAAAGCTATAGCAAGTGACTACTAGTAGAAATGACCTTAGGACATATTGAAACTTAGGTCATAAGTCAAGCAATTAAGAAATTAAATGTTGCACCTAGGAAAATAGAACATGGACAGACAGGGATGATATTGTGTGTCATTAAGACATACATTGGAACACTAGAGTAATGGTGCCCATATTTTACTACATGTTGAATATGAATTTATTTCTGTTAAAGTGTTTGAAAGTCTTTAGCTTTTTTGAATTATCATGTACTATGTAAAGAGGGATACAAAGCCATATGTGACTTGTGGAGGTTGCATCAGGTTCTCTGAAAATGCTTTTTCTTCCTAATCAATAGCTAGGTTATTAAATTTTCAGAACAGACTGGAGATTGAACTCAGGGGCACTTGACCACTGAGCCACATCCCCAGCCCTATTTTGTGTTTTATGTAGAGACAGGGTCTCACTGAGTTGCTTAGTACCTCGCAGTTGGTGAGGCTGGCTTTGAACTCATAATTCTCATGTCTCAGCCTCCCAAAGTGCTGGGATTACAGGTTTGCACCATCGCGCCTGGCTGGATTTCTGTATTTTGATACTTCCCTATTTTCTCAAAGTTCTCAAAGTGTCTTATTACCTCCTAATTCATTCTAACAGATACATGACTTCCATCTATTTTGGGTTCCCTTTGGCCAAGAATGCTGGCAATAAGCATTGCCAGTTGGCATGTCTGTGTGGTCATCTTCCACCCAAAGACTATTTCTAGCTTTCAGGTTTCACAAGGATACTGCTCTGAGTCAGAGTCCTTGGAAACACAGTTCTTTTGTAAAAATACTTCAAATTCTTAGTCATTTCCACTGTGGTCTCTTCAGCCCTGAACGTTGCTCAGGTAGAGCCAGAGATCTGCAGAATTTCTGTGTGAGGTGGACCTGCATGCACAGAGGAGCAGCACCCAAGTTCCCCTTTGGGACCTATGTAATTTATTTTAACTGAAGCATTATCCTTAACTTGCTGTTATCTTGTCGTTCAGGCATCCTGCTCTTGCTTGTGTGCAATATTTGTTGGGATTGGTGGGAGGAGAGATTGCCTGAGGAGGGACGTCTTTAGCATGGTAAGGTCCTTTGGATGAGCTGAAGATTCTCATCTTAACTGAAGTGTTCCAGCTTTAAACCTCATCTTTCATCTTGTGATTCCTGAGATGACCAAATAATGTAAGTTGGTAAATAAATGATGCAAATGTGCTGAAATACAACTGGGTTTCTTTTGCTATTGATATAATGCAAGAAAAATGTACAATAATGCCACTTAATTTACACTAGTAGGTGAGAGCCCTGAAACCTTCATTACAATGCTAAATCTGATTTTTGTTTGTGACCAGCATGAATGCTGACCTCTGCCCTTTGAATGATCTTTCCGTCTCCCAGAAAGTTCATGAAAAGGTCATGGAGCTGCGCTCACTTCCTGTGTGTGTGCATGGACGTGTCTTTGCTATTGATCTGGGAAAAGACCATTTGGTGGTTTTGTTCACTTTATTTTTAATGGAAACCTGATTAGTAATTATAGAATTTTTCTACCGGAATTCACACCTGAGTAAGTGCAAAAAGCTAACCTCATTTGATACTGGTTATTTAAACTTGACCATAACTCCCAATTAGGTACATTTCTCGAACCCTTAACAAAGCGAAATACGGCACTTACTGGTCACAAGTTCAAAGCAGGAGAGAGGGAAAAACTGTCCTAATAGCTAGAAATAAAAACATCAGTGAATTTTTCTTATGGATGCCTTCATGTCAAATTCATATCATGAGTGACTCGGAGTTTTCCCTTTAGATCATCTTGGCATGATCGAGGAGCAAAAATAAAAATGATTTCTAGTATATTCTTGAGGTGATTCCTTCTTTTGATGCCGCCTGTCACCGTAAAAGGGGTTATGAATCTCCAGAAACCTGCTTTCCTGTCAGCAGCATAGGCACCGGTTTTCAAATCAGACTGCGGTAACTGGTACGGTTGGAGGGCTTTAAATCTCAACTAGAAAACTATTGCCATTTACAAACAACAAGGATTGTACGGAAATTGTGAAAAATGCACCAGCGTCATATTTAGAATGATTGTGCGGGGAGGATATAACAATACTTTTCAAGACTGTAAGCAATACGTATATTCATATCTTGTGCTATTTATCTTGTAGATATACAGCACTGGAAGTTCTCGGCTGCTGGCTGTTAGGCTCGTAGCACTGAGAAGGAAAGATCCTAAGGTTTGTCACTGCCGTATATCACTGCAGCTGTGCCCTTTGATTACACTAGGGCGCCACCAGTCATTAATAACAGCGAAAGCTTTTTGTCTGGCAAATGCATCGCTATACAATCCTCTCTTAATACCTAGGCATCTTGATTTGGTAGCAAAGGTAAATTAAAGAGGAAGCTTGTTTATTTTGCAGCCACACTTGTGAAAAGAGAGGTGGCCTTTCCAGAGCTGTTCAAGAAAATGGATTTTTTTCCTTGCCTTATAAAACTTGAAACATTTTCATATTTTGCATTTGCTCAAGGGAATCCTGTCATTAAGTTTCACTTGAACAAACAATATGAGCACAATATAATTAGGATCTTAGTTCCGTCACTGTCACATTCATTTGGCTACCAGAGGGTTACAAAACAAGCTATCATCCAAGATGACAATTATTGGGTAGGCTTATAAATACAAGCCAGGTCATGGTTGAAGATTTCTTGAAAAGCTGGAATTTGCATAGCAGAATGCTTTTCAGTGTGGAAAAAAACAGGATAAAATGTGTTGCTTCCTGAGCATGCTGCTTTGAAAGGTTGATGCCAGCAAACTGTTTTCCAGGCAGTAGGGCTTTCCCATCAAAAGTCACCCCAAAGTTGACCAGTTGCTGGGGAGGTTTATTCACACTAAACATACTCAGAGAAATGAATTTATGGATGCCACTTTTCTATGTCAAATGGCTTTCAGGTTTTTAAAGGTGAGGTGCAATGATCACACTGTCAATCTGACCTGTCTTGGATTTCTATTGCCACTAGAATCTGTTAGGACTCTCCAATTCTTGCCTAGGCTATTGTAACAGTCTCTTCAGTTATTTTCTTGCCCTTCCCATTCCAGCTTCCCTTAATTCAAAGTTGTTCAAAGAATGACATTTTTGCAACCCATGAGTGTGTGGTGAAATCAACTTAGTATTTCCCTGTTAATGTTATAAGAAAAGGAAAAAGATAATGGGGTGAAATAAGGCATATCACAGCATATTGCACAGAGGAAGGGTAAGTATTATTACCTGAAACTCTTTCCTTCATTTGTGTGCGATGTGTGTAAAATGTGCTTCTTCTGCAGATTCTCATCTACCAAGTTTAAAACCTCTACTCTAGTCCATTTTTTCCCCAAAGTGTAAGATGTTTCCGGACAATTCAGGCTCATAACATTAACTTAGGTGATGACAAAGTTATTGCCCTTTTAGTTCTTTATCCAATTTGTCTAATTGGATCAAGAAGAAAGCCTAAGATTGGTGCTCGTATATCTTTAACATGAATGTGACACTTGCTAAGTTCCTTTATTTTGGGGTCCACTATTAACATAATAGGAACAGTCCTCAGGCTCAAGTTTTTCTGACACTTAAAGTATCTGGTTCAAATTTTATTTTTCTGTTAATATAGCTTTCATTGTGTTCATTTTTAGGGAAAATGCCAGACTTCCCATTGATGCTTTTATATATATAAAGTATATTTTTAAATAACTTGAAGAAAAAGGCATTCAATTTAAAGAAAAATATTAACATCAAGAAATTCAGAGTACAGGAGACATAGGGAGAGGGCAAAAAGCTGTGATTGGCCTATGAAAATAACAAATGTTTTTACTATATTTTTAGAACTACTGCCGTATTACTCTTTCAAAAATACAAATCGAATCCCATTATTGCATCTACATGAAATCCCTCAACAGGGTTCCACTGTCTATAGGATCTGAGATCTGCCTCCTTTTCCAAACTTATCTCATTCTACAACAACCCTCCTCACCTCCAAATTATAGTCCCTTCTGCTGAAATGCCAGTCCCTCACCAGTCCTTATAACTATCCATGAGGAAGGAGTAATCATTCCCTTCCATGTGGAAATTGAGGCTCCATGAGACTGAGTCATTTGTCCAAGGTTAACAGTTCTTTCATAGTGGAATTAAGATGCAGAGTCAGGGCTGTCTGCTCCCAGAGCCTGCCCCCAGCCACCAGGCTGTTTATGAAGGATAATCCATTGCCCTTCTACTCTCTAGGAAGAGTTGGATTGGCATTGAGAATCTGTTCTCCCTTGACTCTGCCCTTCTCGGTCTCTATGTGCCTGTATCTGTTGTCCCACCCACAGTTTTGTCGAGAGGGGCAGAGTCAAGGAGCTTCCCTAACACTCACAAGTTTCCTCAACATTCTGCCTTCCTTGCTCCTGGCCCTTGCAGTTACTCCCCAGACTTGATTCTGCCTCACTGATCTGACCACAAGCTGCTTTCATATCTGCTCGGTCCATCAAATCAGTCTAATGTCCTAGTAAAAGGCAGGACCCTGCACCTCATCTGTTTGATTCTGGCAAGTTATTTGACCTCTCTATGCTTCAGTCTCTTTAAGATTAAATGGGTTATTATTTCAAAAGTGTTTAGAACCAAGACATATGGTAGATACGAGTGCTAGATAAAGTACAAGCTATCTGTCCCATGTCCCATCTTATTGTTCCAGGTAAACATTTGCCTAGTTAAGTCCCATCAATTCTTCACTCCTTTTAGATGCTCCACAGAGGTGGCCACCCACTTGAAACCCTTCATCAGGGCACTACCTACTTTATGATGTGTGCCAATGACCTTCTTTCTTAAACAATGCTTGCTATGGGGCCAGTACTATACCAAGTGCTATGGAACAAGAACAGATGGATAGTATAGTCTTTGTCAATAGGGAGCTTCAAGACTGACCCCAAAGTAAATCAAAACAGAAAGCATTGTCTCTGTCATGCTGGGAGTTTCTAATAGGGAAGGGCAACAAACTTGAGCATGCAGGCTAGTGTAGACCTAAGTTCCACAGAAGGCCTAGAGGCTGGCCTCTTCCTGGGAGAAGTCAGTGCTTTAATCTACCTAATGCTAGAGGTATGACACACTTGGATAGGGCCTACACAGGGCCACTATCCAAGCTTCCAGGTGGAGCAGGGCAGGGTATTGCAGTGGGAGCTACAGGGGATGGCAGCAGTTCTTAGGATCAGTTAAGATGCTTTGGCCTGGATCACAGAGGTCACAGAGGCTGGTGTTTCCACAGCATCTCTTCTGCGTGTTGGTTGCTGTTCTACGTAGGTGGTGCCCATGCTGCCCTGATTGTTAAACCAGTCCTGGGGGAAAGCAGTGACAGTAAGTAGCAAGGGGGTAAGGAGTTCTGTTTAATCATTAATCAACCCTGGACTGTGATTTTTGCAAAGACCCTGAGGAGAAACCAAATTCAAGGGCAGAAGGTCCATCGCAGAACTGGCCACATGGACCAGTGAAGAGGCAGTGCCTCTTCACCTACAGAGGTACCTAAATTTCAATTCGCTTTGAGTCCCAGCAAGACTAGATCTGCCAACCAGCTCTTGGTCACACATCTATTGGAGAGTCTCCCCAGATATGGAGAGCTGGTGCTCATTTTCCTCCTGTGGGGTCAGACTGGGCCTAACAATGACAAAGAGCAGGTAAAAGCCTATCAAGGGGAAGTAGTGTGTTTCCCAGTAGGATCCATGGTAGAATTCTAGATGAGAACAACATAAGCTTCCTAAACCCAGGGGCCTTGGTGTTTTAGAGCAGTTATTTCTTTTGGGGAGAAGAACAGAGTGGCAATAGACTAGACCTGGTATAATGTAAGTACTGGTGTGATTTCATCAGGTAGAGTCAGAAGACAAACAATCCCTTTTGATGGAAAGGAGGGAGCAAAGATATTGGGGTGAAACAGCACAAGGGAGGGGTGAGATGTATTTAGAATTTAGTTTTAGAAACTGGGAAAATTGGGAAGTAAAAGTGGCATTGTCTTTAGAAAAATCACATAACTTTTCTCATTCTGTTCCTAAACTCTAGAAGAATCCATTGTTTATCCTTTTTCACATTTTCTGTCAGTAATTGAGACTCAGTGTGCCACTGGTCTTCAGTGAGGAAGGAGGTGGGGTGATGGTAGGACAGAGGTTTGAACTGATGGGATAGGATCTACTTTGTAAAGATCATTACCCAACACCACCCCTAGAGATACTTGGTCTATTCCTGCTCCCAAGAACAGCCACTAGATGCTAGAACTGTTTTGCTTAAATATGGGGGTTGCCTTTGGTAATATTTAGGGTTCTTCCTGGGTTCAGATTGTAGGACTCTTTTCTGCATGCTTGCTCCTGCTCCAAGAATGGAATATTTAAAGGAGTTAGAAATATTTCAAATGAACTAGAACACTAATTTTTCTGTTTTACAATAGGAATATTAATATTAGCTATCTTGGGAAGTGTACAAATATAACCACGTATTTCATACTTATTCTATACAAAAAGATGTGCCAAGACAGCATAAGATATAAAGAGTATGATACCATCCCTTAGCTCAGGGAACTCACAATCTAGTGGGAATTGCCTTTATAGGCACAGAGAAAATACATGCATAAGAATTAGGCTGATCCATGTCAAGGGGTCTTGAATGCCAGAAACTCAGACTTACTTCTGCTCCTTTTGTGTCAATAGCAGTGAGAAGCCATTGACCTAAAGAGAGCAGAATGACACAAGGCCCTGTATTCCCAACCAAACTTCTTTAAACTAAGGGTAACATGAATGTCCAAGTGATGTAGCGAGGTGACTGCTTCAAATCACCCTTTGGGAATGCATTCTTATGTTATCATTAAAAACAAGTATTGCTAGGCATGGTGGTGCATGCCTGTAATCCCAGTGACTACAGAGGCTGAGGCAGGAGGATAGCATGTTTGAGGCCAGCTTCAGCAACTTAGCAAGGACCTAAGCAACTTAGAAAGACCCTATCTCAAAATATAAAAATAAAAAGGGCTGAGGATAACTTGGGCAGTGGGGATGGGGAGACAACGACACCAGAATTGACTGGCTCCAGCCAGAAGAGCATTCTCTGGGGTTCAGCACATTCATCATAACTCCACCTACCAACACAGAAGAGGCCAATGAAGATGTTCAGATAGGCATGGCTTCCTTATTCCCATCAATAAAATTTCATATCAAGTAGATCTCCCCGAGTGGGGTCTACAGATCACAGAATCACTAATACAAAATAAATTGCTGCCCTTTAGAAGTGACTTGCAAATAGGACTTCTTTAGATATTACAGCATAGGAGAAGAATGTGGTTTTCTATGGAACTGATTGGGAGAAAAATTGCTCAGTTGATATTGTTTTCCAGAATGTTACCTCTTTAGAAAACACTTTATTTTACAATGGTTCATTTGCTCTGGATCTAATTTCTATCATTCCAGGCTTTGTTTTGTACACAATGTGCAAACAGCCAAGTTTTGTTTAACAGTTTACAAATTGCCCCAAATCACACTAATTTGGACATTTTTGTGTACCAATGATGTACATTGCCTACTGCCACCCTCCTGGCAGCCTGTGAGGTGGGTATCACAGGATTTTAGAGTTGGAAGAAATCCTGTAAGTTCAAGTTAAAGACCCTCAACCTTCATATGACTCACTCACTCATTCAACAAGCATTTGTTATGTGGGTACTTGGCAGAAATTTTGCAGAATAACACATGGTGAATCCTGGTCTCAAGAATTTACATTCTCAGTGGGAGGCAGACAATAAAAAAATTTTTTTTAAAACTATCCAGATGATTGTGCTCCTCTGAGGAGTATTAACAGCACTCTGTGAAAAACTTATATTTTATATACCATTGTTAGGAGGTGATATTTGAACAGAGGCTCCAACAATAAGAAGAAGCCAGATATTGAAGACCCTAGAGCAGAGCATTTTAGGCAGAGAGAAACTCAAGTGCAGAGGCCAGCAGTGATCTTGGCATGGTTAAGGAAACAAAGGTGGACAGAGTGAAGTAAGAAAAGAAAACAGTGGTACAAGATGACATGGGAGACATAGACAAAGGCCTGATGCTGAGGACTCTGAATTTCAGCTCAAGCTGCTGAGAGGTTTTAATAGAGGATAAATATGGATTCACCTCTTCCTTCTAGATTAGTCACATGCAAGATGATGATGGGCCTCTGAAGATCACTTTATGCTCATTCAATCTGGGGATCTCTCTGGCTAACTAAAGTGGGTATAAGTGAGAGCTTTCTTTGTCACTTCTTTTAATGACTACTTTAAAATACTGTCTGGTCCTACTCAAGTCTTTTGACAACTATCCAAAGGCACTATGTGGGTCAAGGAACAAAGAATATATTCATGTTCTCATTTTTCGAAATTAGAGTTGCTCTTAGAATTTGTAGTTTCTCTCTCATACATAGGCACAGGTAGACATAGGACTGTAACCTTAAAGGCAATGTCTGTCTATAATTATTACTGTGTGTTTTCAAATGCCAGTACACCATGAAGTACCCTGTTATTCTATAAAAATTCATCATGTATCTTATTTAAGGACTCAGAAAGGGTTCTTATAGCTTTCACAGAAAAGGTTGGATAGCAGATCATTAAGTAGGTTTATAGGGTCAAAAGAATCCCCAGGCTTCCTTTCCCCCTAAAAGTGTCCCAAATGCATCCATGGCCACTGAATAAGCTCCACGCATGGTTTAACCCTGGACTAGACTAAAAAATCCAAAGGGCTTTGTCCCTACAACAAGCTGTGACACTGACCAAGTATTTTCTAGGCTTCTTGTTCTTCTTGTGTCATCTGCCCAACAGTTTATCCATGCATCTTGTATTTACTTCTTTCTGATTTCAGTTATTCTAAAAGTCCTTTCACTTGCAGAGTGTCTGAGAAAGTAAAACATTTGGAAGGTTACAAAAAGAGATCAACCATGATTGAGCCGATTCATACAGCCCCAACCCGCAGGATAGACTGTTCCTCAAAGAGACTAGTCATAGAGGTGGTGCAGGTACCACCAAGGACGACACGCCGAGCGATGGGAGCCCTTTCCATGTTTCCGCAGTTCCAACATTCCCCCCTAACATGCCTTTCACTTTGGTATAAGAGAATCTGTATGAGACTGAAAACTGGTCATGGCTCACATATGGGGGGACAGTTGTCAAGGTGACTTATTTTCCTTTAAAAAATACATCTTAACATATTTCTTGATGTTCCCTGGTTTCTTGTCCAAACTGTGTCCCAGGAAACACTGGCTTTGTGGCCATTACTGGTTCCGAGATGGTGACTTGTAATGATTTTCAGCTTGGGTAGGGGAGAGGAAGAAGAGATCGGTAGGTTTGTTATCAGGCAGCAGGGAAATACTTTTCACAAATGCACAACCTCTTGAAAGTTTGGTTTCCCATCACCATTTATATTCCTGAGGAATAGACGTGTCTCTCACTCTGCAGCAGTGTTTCATGACATTTGGATTTACAATGTTCAAGTTGAAGTCTCTAGCCCCTTGCAGTCTGTCAAAAACAGCTTCTTTGTCCATTTGTTTTTGTCTTCCACACCCAGTCTGAATATCTTTTGTAAATTTATACTTGACAACCGTCGTATTTCAGTAGCTGGCTTCGGTTTCACAATCTACCTTGCTTGCTCAGTTACATTAGCTGAAACAACAAATTTAATCCATGATGTCAATAGTAAATTATAGCAGAGAAGTAATATATGTCTGACATCATAAAGGTCAAGGCCATGGTAAAAACACTGCAAATTCTGGAGCCATTGTGCTTGATCAAGTAGTGGGCTTTTGCTAAACACTAACATGAAAATCAGATTAGCGCTAAAAGCTGCATTTGGCTAATCTTATTTTTTTAATATCTTTTTTAATGGAAAATTTTGAAAAGCAGAAAGCTCTTCTACTTTACACTGCACTGTGGATTTTGCTCCCATGGACTTTGGCTATGTAATTATATTTTATATTTGGTAGTGGATAAATAATTAAAACGAGAATTACTTTCCTGAAAAGATTCATTTAGAGCACACATTTTCTATTACCATAGTGGTTGGATGGGGGGAGGGGACATCGCCTCCTACCTACCTAAACTACCTTGCCATTAAAGTATCTAAATTACCTCAGTGAATTCTGAGCACAGAAGTGGTTGATGAATTGCTTTTGCATAAATGCACTTTCCCTTTGCTAGAATCTAATTTTATGAAACACACTCGTGTGGGTGGGCACAAGCACACACACACACACACACACACAAGCTCACCAAGAGACACACGTATACCAAAGCAACCACTAAACCCTCTCAAGAAGAAAAATTGAAGGCTGGAATTTTCCCCATATAATGAAGTTTTTTAAAAACGTTGCCAGTAATATAAGCATCTCAGAGGAAAGCCCAAATGGTTTCATCTCTCTCCTATAGGGAAGAGCAGTTCATGAATCATTGTTTCCATGCAAAAGTGTTTCATTCCTTTAACTGGGACTATCAATTGTACGGGCTGATTTCTTTCTTTCTTTTTTTTTTAAGTATCAAAATTTGATTCAGGTTTAAACTCATTTATTACAAGTGGAAGAAAAACAAAACAAAACAACCTTCTGCAGAGTGAACCCAAAAGCCTTTCCATGGATGTAAGGGTCTGAGAATCCCCATCCCTTTGTCCATATGTGTTTAAATGGTTTGATCTGTCATGAGCACAGCCTCGGCAGCCAAGGAGGGTTCTTAAGCAGCAGCATCTCTCACAGGACTCAGATGCATTTTCATTTGCTAATTAGAAGCATTTATTATAGTTTCCATGTGTTCTTGCTGTGTGTATTAGAGGCAGGAAAGAATGCAGTATCTGAAACCCAAGATACACTGGTAGAATAATCTGGTGCTAGGTATCATCTTGTGGCAAAGTCATTTGCTTTTGGTGTCCTCGAGACAGGAAAGCACCCATGTGCCCAGGGATATCCAGCTGCTTATGGGACCGCTTTATAGGTGATTTGAAGCACTCACTCTGGAGACAAATGGGCCAACAGAAGGAAATAGTATGGAATGCAAGTGGGGGCCTCTCTGGTTTGCCTGCCTCCATTACTACACAGTGCATGATGGGTTTGGTCCTGGGTAGGAGGAGAAAGGGAATGTAGCCCAGGTCGAAGAATCCATGCACCTAAGTCAGTTTCTCTGTGCCATTTGAATTACCACAAGCAAGCTGGAGAAATCTATTGTTCAAATTGACCATGCTCATGTTCATTAGTACTTCAAGGAAAGAAAATACTAAGGTTATTGCAATTAATAACTGTACATTTATATTAGTGCCCATGAACATCCCCAAGAAAATGTGAATGAGATACAATTCTCGACTTCAAGAACATTAGAACTGAAAATCCTGACAGAAATACATATCCCTCTAAGTAGTCACTCGGTCTTCATTCCTTCTCGGTCACTCTGCTTCAAGGCAGGGTGGGAAAGTGGAGAATAGGTGTGTCACTCATGATGGGCTCAGACACAGTTCACCATGGAGCACACTGATACATTGGCGGTATCACCAGCATCGTTGTATTTATTTATATGCCCATGTGAGATCACCGGTGTGTGTATCATGTTTTATGTCATCAACATGCAATTGTGACTCTTTTCATAGTGAAGTAGAAAATCTAATTTCTCAAATTTTTATCACAAAGTAAGAGTAACATTCTATAAAGCAGGTTTTGATAATTGTGATAGCAATTATCGTTTCCTCTCCTTGAATACAAGAGTAAATCTTGTTTCCTGAATGAACAAGTGAATCGCACTAGTACTAAAATCCGCCCATCTACACTTAATGAATTTCTCCTTCATTCTGTTAGTGAATAGAAGTTTGCAAAAATTTAAAAACACAGAACCTCTGAGCTATGTGGCTGCTTCTTTGTCTAAATGACAATTGTGCCTCTCCTGGCACAATTGTGCCTGTCCTGGCACAATTGTGGAGCATGTCCCATGTCCTGGGTACTATGCTTGGTGCTTCATTTTCTATATCTCATTCAGTGCTTGGAAGAACCCTTTAAGTTAGGTATTGTTATGTTCCTATTTTACAAAAGAGAAAGCTAGGATTGAACAAGGTTAGGTGATCTTTCAAGGCTACAAATGATAGATTGGTTGCTAGCCTACAGACTGATTTCCTTTGAGTCAGGTGTCCACTCCTGCTCTTAAAATCTATTCACAGGTCTAACCATGCCATGTCCCAACCACTACTTGATCCTGCCTGTTCACCTTACAAGCTTCCCTTGATGTGGAACATTCTCCCTGCTAATTCTCCTATTCCTAAAATGACAACTGTGCTTTCTTTAGAATTCAAGAAACATGGATCCAGATACGGTGGTGCAGGCCTATAATCCCTGTGACTCTGAAGGCTGAGGCCAGAGGATTGCAAGTTCAAAGCCAGCCTCAGCAATTTAGTAAGACCTTGACTCAAAATAAAAAATTAAAAGACTGGGGATGGGATATGGCTAGTGGTTAAGTGCCCCTGGGTTAAATCTCTGGTACAAAAAAATAATAATTTAGGAAGCAAAAATATCCTAGGCTCACCACATCCTGGAGCAAGGCTGCTGGCTGCAGCTCTTGGCAGGAGAACTGGAAACATGACGGATGATGGCCGTCTGCTCGAGGCATAAACAAACTCTTCATTATTCCATTAGCTATTTTCCATTTCCTGCTAAGCCTATCAATTTATTAGCACCATGTAGGTTAATGTATGTCTGCATTATTTTACATATTTACTTCGTATTCTTTGAGCAACGATGTATTTAGGTGTTCAGATGTTCAGATTCCTTGCGTGATTTTCTAAAAACAGATTGGATGCATTTGAGGAGATACATGTTCCAGCACAGGTGAGACCACCACTAACTCCTCTTGCAGAGCAACTTCACCCCCACTAAGGGGGCTGAAGAGAAAATTGCATGGCCTTGTGAATCAAGTGAGGCTTGAAATGCAGGACAGCTTTAAGAGGAAACATTTATACATGCTGATGAGATTCACCGTAGTATATTCATGTATGTACATTGAAAAGTTAGGTCAGATTCATTCCATTGTTTCACCCTTATCCTGTCCCTCCTTCCTCCCCCTCAATCCCTTTCTTCTATTCCCCTGATACTTCCTTTATTTCGATGAAAACCCCCCCCTATTTCTTTAAGAGAGACACTAATTTTTTAAAAATGTACATAGAAATATCAGTAGAATAGAGGAAAGGAAACGGGGAGAGGGCAAGGGCAAGTCCTGGGAACTTAATTGGAGCAAATTATACTCCATGCATTTATAATTAGGTCAAAAGAAACCCTAATGTTATGTATAAATATTAGGAGCCAATAAATAAAAATTTAAAAAGAGGAAGCATTTATTCTTGCTTCCATCTTCCTATACTGAAAGTAAATCCTGTGAGGTGCATTGAAAACAGTGGAAGCCCCAATTTCCAGCCTGTACAATGGAGGGCTTTTTACAAATCAGTAAAAGTAGGTGGGTGGTGACTGGAAGAAAGAGTCTCTCTCTCAGACCACTTAACAGAAAAGCATTTTTTGGAAGACCACGTATGGACTGGAACTGAGAGTGGAAAGCCAAGTCCCCAGGGATGGAGGGCACTGTAGGGTTTCCCAGGGCCATCTCTCTGTGACTCAGGTGACATGGGCTTGATTTCAGGGGGCCTGTTCTCAGCGACCTCAAGTTCCCCTCAGGGTGTCCACTGCTCTCTTCACACTCCTTCCCTCTCCCCCAGGGTCTAGAAAGTGGCCAAGGAACCAAGTACAGCTGAAAGATGGGCTTTACTTGACCAACTCAAAGCTGGACCAAAATTTGAGTTTGAATTTCTCTTTGGCAAGGTGTGTAGGATTGCCATATAGTTGCAAATTTGCACATTCACTTTACTCAGATGAAAGTATTTGAATTTGAACCCACTATACTCTCTATTTTCTACTTCCATCTGCTTATTCACACTTTTCGCTACTTTACTTTTGGTACTAGGGTTTGAA
Source organism: Geosciurus inauris (assembly GCA_004024805.1). NCBI lineage: Eukaryota > Metazoa > Chordata > Mammalia > Rodentia > Sciuridae > Geosciurus > Geosciurus inauris. The sequence continues at coordinate 83,052 of PVHX01001093.1, forward strand.
CCCAGGGGCCCTTAACCACTGAGCCATGTCCCCTTTTCATTTTTTAAATTTTGAGACAGGGTCTCCTTAAGTTGCTTAGGGCCTCAGTAAGTTTCTGAGGCTGGCTTTGAACTCACAGTCCTCCTGATTTAGCCTCTCAAGCTACTGGGATTATAAGCGTGCGCCACCATGCTCAGCATATTTTTTTTAAATTAGTGCATTATAGTTATAGTTATACATAATTGTGGGGTTCATTTTGACATATCCATAATGCAGATAACATGATTTACTCTAATTCAATTCCCAATATTGCTCCTTACCTCTCCTCTCCCCCATTCCCTTTCACTACTCTATTGTTTTTTCTTCTATTAATTTATATCTTAACTATTTTGCTACTTCTTAACTTTCTATGATTACAGACACCCTCCACTCCATCCAATTATGTGTTCTGCCATTTACATATTTTCTCACTGCTTACCCTCATTGAACTGTTTATCTCCACTTACATTCTTGAGAAAGAATCTGGCTATACCCACACAGCATTTGCCACACTGCATAATAGGTCATCCTCAGGTAGTTCCACTGACATGTTTATTAAAAGTGGAAGAGCACTTTGTAATTCATACAATGTGATGAATTTGTAATGGTATACAATTGTAGGGTGTCCATTATTACTATCATGATTATGTGGTAGTCTATATTAGGGTCATATAGATTGGTCTGACTTCCAAAAACAGTGTTCTCTCTTGGCATGTGTGATGATTTATTGCTTTGGAGTTTATCCAAAGACCTTAGCTAAGAAACATAGCAGTTAAGCTATGGACCAATGTTTTTACTGATCTGAACATACCTGTGGGTCTTCTATAAGCACCTACAGGGGAATAATTTTAGATTCAGATAAATGGCTTGAATTCTTGGTGGGAGAGTCTGTAGGCACAGTCAAGGCACCCTGGGAATACCTGGGCAGGAGTAGATCATTTAGAGATACTTTGAAAACAGTTGCTTTTTTTTTTGATACAACAAAGCCATCACTTAAGGGAAAATAAATGCATAGTCTTTACTTAGGCTTACAAAATTGGCCCCTTCTTCATCTTTGATACATCCACCATTTCTGTTAATACTGGAATTCATCTGTTTCATTCTGTTCAAAATTCTGCCAACATAGGCTTAGGCTTTTTAAAAATAAAGCACAGAAGACAAATTAAAGAGAAATGGAAGTTTTTTTGCTTTCTGCAAACTCTGGGCACTAAGGCTAAATGTCTCTCTCAGTGTCCCACTTTATAATGGGACAACTACTATTAAAGAAGCCAAAAAGGAGCATAATAAACTGAAAGATTTTACAAGTATTTAGGCTTCATTAATACATTGACATATGTTTACGAAGATTATAGTCTCTGATATTTTATAACTAGAACCAATTAAGATTAGTAATTAACTTTGGAAAGAACCCCAAAACAAAGAAAACAATTAGACAAATGAACTTGGTCAGTGTATGCGGGATTTTGAAACTGCCTATGACTCTCTTGAATATGTCAAGTTTTCTAATACACACTGGAAACCCAACAGATTGGATTTTAGCCCTTGTGCTATCTGCCCTGGCTCAATTCACAAGGATGTTGTGAAGATTAAAGAATCAGAGACATGAAGATACATTAAGCACTTGGAAAGAAAGGTGCTATATATAAATATACCCAAAATAGTGCTGGTATAATTATTACCATTGCCTGTTCTAGCAGGCCCTTTTCTTCAAGATGTATCACAGTATCCAGTTGTAAAAAGCCTAAGAAGTAAAAACAAACAACAAAAACAAGACCGACAAAGCAAACAACAAATCCCTTGACTCAGCCAAGGAGCACGTGGGCCCAGGATCCTTTCATCTGTGCTTTAGGGCAACAATATGATGGGTCCAAATCACTGAGCTCGTGCAGCAGTGGGTGTGTGGGTGTGTTGCACACGTGAGGTGTTTATCCTTTCTAGTACCTACGAAATGATGTGTGGGAAGAGCCCTAACATGGAATGATTGAACCTGTATGAATGCTAAGAACTTTAACTTGATGCTGCCAGTTGACCTACTGAAGGTCTTCAAGTGATAAAACCTTTGCACCAAGACCAAAATGACAGGGATGAGCATTTAGCTGGCAGGCCAGTGTCTTCACCTGGGTTGTTCCAAAAGTAGAATCTGATGACAAGGACTTGTCTGTAGGAAGTGTCTTTGTAGTTGACCCCAGCTATGGAGAGTGAACACTTCTCAGAATTGCTCACACTGGAAACCATTGACAACAAAGCACATTCATCTATCAGCTCTCATGACTCTTGGTTCCCTTGGTGTGGGTCCTAAGAATCCCACCTAGAGTTTTGTCTGTTTCTTTTAGGTTATCCAGTTGATTGCCATATATTATTTTTATTTTACTTCTGTGGTGTTATGTTGTCTTCTCTTTAATATCTAATTTTATTTATTGAATGTTTTCTCTTAGTTGATCAAGTTTGTCAATATTTAAAACCATTTCAAAAAATGTAACTGTTAGGGTGTGGATATCACTCAGTTTTCAAGAACTTGCTTAGCATGCACAAAGCCCTGAGTTTGGTTCCCAGCACCACAAAAACAAAACACCCCACTTGTTAACTTTATTGATTCCCTCCCCCCATATTTCTAGTTTCTGTTTAATGTCTTTATGCTCTCCTGATTACTTCTTTTTTAGCATAAAATTTTCTTCTAACCTTGGACTTAACTTCTTCTTTTTCTAGGATGAGTTGTAAGGTTACATTGTTTATTTATAATTTTTCTTCTCTTTCAATATAGATATGTTATTACACAAACTCATAGAATCAGAGAGTAGGATAGTGGTCACCAGGGCCTGGAGAAAGGGAAATTGGGAATTAGTTGTTCAATGGGCCAAAAGTTTCAGTTATATGAGATAAATAAGTTCTTGAGATCTGCTGTACAACTTTGTACCTAGAGTTAACAATACTATATTGAGCACTTTAAAATTTGTGAAGACAAACAAACATGGTTCTTACCATGGAGACAAACAAACAACACAGACCAAAGGGTATAGGGAAGTCTTTGGAAGTTTCAATGTGTTTATTACTTTTCTTATAGTAATGATTTCATTGATGTATGCATATATCCAAATTCATTGATTTGTATATATTAAATATGTGCAGATTTTTGTACATCAAACATACTTAATGAAGCTGTTAAAAAAACAAAGAAGACGACGACAAAGAATTCGATGACAGGAAGGTGAGCCCTTTAAATGAGGTGCAGTTAGCAGAAACCTTCAGGGGTATGTACTGCTACAGTGGTTGGAGTCAGGGTGAGGCCTGCAGGATCCCAGGTGAGGCCCAGGAGATTTATGCAACCTACTTTTGTGTAATTGACTCATGTTAATCTATTAGCGGAATTGACATTTATTGCTCCTAAATTTCATCTCATTAATTGTTGCTCAGCAATTTGGCCTAGAGAAGATTTCAAATACCATGTGTCTTGAACTTGTAATTGTGCCAATCTTGGCCAGTTTTTTATTGTGTAGATGAACACAACATCTTTATTTATTTATATCTTTATATGGTGCTGAGGATCAAACCTAGTGCCTCACATGTGCAAGGCAAGCGCTCTATCATTGAGCCCCAACCCCAGCCCCAATCTTGGCCAGTTTTGCCTAACCACTTAGGTGGGTCAGACCTGTGGATGTGGGGACACTTGCCCTGGATTCAACATTAGCTCCATCACTAACTAGCCATGTAACTTTTTCCATCTGAAAATTGAGAATTATCCCTACCTGCATCATGGGTAGGCAGTACATTTTCATGTTAAAGTTTTAAAAAAGAATTATGGCAAAACAATTAGCTCAGTACATGGACCATACAAATTAAGTACTTAATAAATTGTAAACTATATTTTTAAGTCTGAAAAACATTATTTTGCATCTTCATCTAAATCATTGAAAAGTATTAAACAGAAAAGATTCAAATGAAGAATCCAACAGTAATTTTCTGAATCTTCCTTTTAGGTTAACATTAATCTGAGGGATCACAGAAACTATTTTGAGAGGCACCAGTTTCATGCTTGAATTCATTACAAGAGCTGACCTCAGTTGTTTTGGTGAATTAAAGAAGTGCTCCACCCACATAGTAGTGCTACTCAAAGTATGTTCCATGGACCAGTGCTGGTCCATCAACTATTACTAGTCTGAAATGAGATATGTACAGAAATTGAAGACTAAATAGATACTAATTTGTATAGCAGTTTGGCATCCACATGCCTGATTAGTGGACTCACTTCACTAAATAGTGTCTAGACCAGATCAGAGAATGCAGAACTCAAGAGGTGGGTTTCATTGGATGAGCAGTATGACCATGCTGAAATGTGCTATTTTTTAATGTTGATTTGTCAACCATAACCTAAAACTATGAAAATGCAGAATCCCTGTTCATACAAAAATTAATTTAAATTTAATATACCTTACTAGTATACATCATTGGAATTCTTTGCTTATAAATAATTGAAAAATTTTGCAAATAGAATACCACTTGTTTCATGTTGGGAAAAAAGATAAAAAACAAATATCCAGTTTTCTCCTATTTGGAAATTGGTTTCTCTATTTTAAGTGTTATTAAAACATAGAGACAGTTTTGATATACGTGATCTCCTATGAATAGTGTCATCAATCTAAGCTTGATTAGTTAACAAGTAAGAAGCAAGCTCGTTCATCACATTAAAATTAAATATCA
>PVHX01001093.1:87864-230431 GCA_004024805.1 Geosciurus inauris
TATAAAGGTGTTTAATATGAAGAATTTAATCTGCTTATAATTTTGTGCAAAGTTAGAAAAATTATGATTGTAACAATTTTTTCTATTTGCCTCAACAAATGTTTTCAGTGAACAGTGTGTACAGCTTCTGAAAATTTGTTTTTTTTCTGTTATGTTTGATAACATGTATTAAAATGCAATTTTTGAGAAAAAATAAAAATAAAAAAATTTTTAAAAAATGCAATTTTTGAGAAAGGAGGATTGCACATTTAAAGCCAGCCTCAGCAACTGTGAGGCACTAAGCAACTCAGTGAGACCCTGTCTCTGAACAAAATACAAAAATAGGGCTGGGGATGTGGCTCAGTGGTCAAGTGCCCCTGACTTCAATCCCTGGTACCAAAAAAAAAAAAAAAAAAAAAATGCAGTTTTATGTCTACTGAATCAAATATTAAAGGAGGCAAGTATTTTGTATGTCTCTTTTTTTTTTAACTGGTCAATTATTTTTACTCATATCTTGAAAAGTTTTTAAAAATCTAATTTTTCACAATAGATAGTTGGGAAGTATCATTCTGTGCTATTTTCTTGATTTACCAGCTCATCAAAAAAAGAAGATGAGCAACTCTTATAAAATGAATATAACCCTTATAAGATTTTATCACCTATAAAACAACTACAATTATGTCACACAAGATATTGTAAGGCTGAATTATTGCTTCTGAACTAGCTCTGAAGGTAGCTTTAAAAAACAACCACCAATTTTCACATTCACTGCAATGTCTACTGATCTCATCCATGATCACAGAGTATCTGAAGTGGAAGGTATCACAGGAAACATCACCTTGCAAATTATGACGGCTGCCTGACACTGCAAGAAGCATCAATGCCCAGAGAAGGCCATATGGACACTGGAAGGGGTGGAGGAACTGCAGGACCACATGAAGGCCTTCATTCTGGGTCAGTTTCATTTTTTGGCATAATTTTTCTTGCTTATCTCATAACACAGACAATTTGGCCTGGCCTTCCCTGGTGGCTTTAAAATGGGAATAAAGCTGTGATTCATTAGCCAACATTTATCAGTCCTAGATTATATCCTTATATTCAGGATTGTCAAGACCTGAAAAAGGTAAAATAAAACTGTGGAAGGGAGGAAGGAAGTCAATAACAACAAAACTCAGTGGATGATTTTGTTTTTTAGGAAAAAATTGAATACACAAGCTTTAAAAACATCTTAATTAAGATAGAACTCAAATATAAAATTCACTTAAAGTCTATAATTAAATAATTTTTGTCAAACTCATGGAATCATTCAACCATTACCGCAATCTAAGTTTAATTTTAATGCATACACTTATATGTATCTATATATATCTCTATATATACACACACATATAATATTAATCATAGACACACATATTCTGGCTTATTGACTGAAAACAAATTCATGGTCACTTTAGAGGTATCAATACAAGGAACTGAGCTTCCTGTTCTCCTCTATCTATTGCTCTGGAAGGGAGTTGAAGAAGCAGCTCAGGAGGCCCTCACCTCCACTCAGGTAGCTGGAGCAAAATTGCTTTCTTCTCCCACCATGACCCCATCCTGACTATAGGTGACACAGTGCCCTTCTGGGTAGGTCTCAGCAAGCAGCTGTGCCACCCCAGCTCAGGTCAGAGGTGCTAGTGGTTTCTCAGTGCCCACTCTTGTCTGGTTACAACTCCTAATGCATTTTTGAGGCAACCCCAGATCATTGGATAATGGTTTTACTTCCCACTAACCTGGATTAAGTTCAAACTGGATGTTCACAGAGACCTGTGTCCCCATGCCTTTTTCTGTGTGTCAAGTCTCAAATTCCTTGAACCACTTCCTGCTTTCAAATGTGGTCTGTCCTCTGCTCTCCACCTCTCACGATTCTCACTCTTTTCTTCAACTCTAGGAAATCTGATTGCCACTCTTGGAAGGGCATCTGGTATAACTGGTTTTTGATGAACTGTTATTATTTTAGCAGCTAGACATTCAGCCAAAAAAGTATTTTCCTAAATGCAAATAACACATTCTTTTCCAAGTGCTCCACTCTGGAGTGTCCCAGCTACCAACCACAGTCCATGTGGAACACTTCATGGATTAAAACAATAAATGTGTTCATCTGGGAAGAGGGAAGAAAATGAGAATGTTATTTTATTGGAAGACCCAAATGATTTAAAAATAAATACAGGGAAAATATAGCTCCCTTAGGTAAACTTTGCTGTGAAAAGGCAAACATCATAAAAATGTGGTCTCTGTTTCAGGTACTCTGGAAACAAACTCACTTTCAGGGTTTAGGGAACTGGTCCAAGCACCAACAGAGTTAAAGGAGGGATCCTATGTTTGAAGGCTTATATTGCACCTCCCTTTGCCTTTCAAATAATCTTTTCTATCTTGTAGAAGTTTTAAGGCTGGAATTTGGATGCTGATAAACAGTTAAACAGTGGTTTCTGTAACATGTATTTAAATCACTTAGAATTTGCAGACGTTCAGTAAAAATCATGCTGGTGTAACTTTTCATTGTCTGAAAGGAAACTGTGCAAATTGTCAATGTAAAGAACTTTGATTACATGAAATTGTAAACTGATCAGGGATCTTCCATAGTTTTCGAGCTCTCACCATGTGCCAGCACTGGCCAAGGACAGCATGGGACCTCCCTGCACTCACAAGGGTGAATGTTCTGGGGCAGAGACGATTTAGGAGTAGCTGTAACAGAGCCTAAGAATGCTGTGCTGCATAGAGGACCATTCCTGGGAGTTCAAGGCAGAGGTATAATATCTTCATGGCATAAACTCACAGAGTTCCTAGGGATACAATGATTTTAGCTTTTCTGCTCAATGCAGAATACAAACCTACTCCTCTGTTCCTTCCCAATCAGAGGCCGTTTCCCAAATGCAGGAAACTGCCTAAACAGAATGCTGCCTCAATGCATTTGAGAGGAATTTTTCAACAATAAAGGAATTCAACTGCATATTTTGTGAATGGGAGCAAACCAGCAACCTTTGTCATTTTTCTCTTTTTAAGATGTTGGCCTCTGTCTCTGCTCTGATTGCTAAGGTTTTCATTAGAAAAGGTAGAATATATCCTACTCTTCTCCATTATTAATATGTATTGTCTTTTGCCAGTGATGAATTCAGACAAATAAAATATCTCTGTCTTTCTTTTCCATCCTAGTTGGCCATAAATCCTGCAACCTACAAGTGATAATGTGGTTTGGCTTTGTGTAATTGTGCTGGCTGGGGCTCTGGATGCTCATGTCTCCAGTTTTATTGTATTGGGAAGACAGACAACTCTTCCAAGTTGCTGATGGAGATGTTGGCGGTGGCCCAGCTCTCTTGGGTGATGATATGTGGGTTGCTTACTCTAAGGAATTGCTTTCCTCTGGCTAGCAATTTCCCTCATGGCAGTGTGTCCATCCTTTGGAAGACTATGAAGAAAGTAGAAATATTCTTCCTCTCTCCATCAGTTAATGGGAAAGTGAGGGTGGGAGGGGCGGGAATGAACAAGTTGAGTTTTAAAGCCAAGAGACAATAGGTGAGTCACCTTAAAGGCATACACATCAGTTCAACCCTCCCTCCCTCCTTTCCACATGCATGAACTAAACACCTCATATGCTCTGCGCTACACTGGGTATCATGAGAGTCCTAAAGGAGTTCCTGGTCTGGCATGGAAAAGACAATTATAAGGAGAAATTTGGGGAAGAGGTTTAGCTTTGACGGTGTATGTGTTAGAGTAACATTAGCTGCTATAAAAATAAACTTCAAGTTTTCAGTGACTTAACAAAAGAAGTTTATTTCTCACTCAAGGAAAAATCCAAAGCAGATGTTCTTTATCTGTGGGAGCCCTTTCTCCATGTGGTGATGAAGGCTTCAGGCTTCTCTCTTGAGGCTTGGCCTTTCTCTACATCTTCAGAATCATTTCCAGCCCCCAGAGGTAGTAGAGAGGGTACAGTCACTTCTCAGAAATCCTACTTCCAGTTCACTTTCCATTGGTGAATTTGTCATGTGACCCCAGCCAGAGGCAAGGGAGGCAGGGAAATAGAGTCTGGCCAGGCAGATGATAATGGAACACTCAGTAGGAGAAAACTGGTAGACCTTCAGAGATAAGCTAGGCAAAGGACAAAGAGGTTGGGAGTCTCAAGGTTGGGATACTAGCAGGTCCAACCTATTTTCCTAGTAAGAAAACATTATATCATTTATGCCACTTCTCATTTTCAAATCCCCCATCACAGTGTGATTTGGTTCATTTTCTTGTTCTATTTTCTTGAAGGGATCATAAAAATTAAGTCTAAAACAAATGCAATTCTTCAGGGAGCAGCTTTGGTTGCCCTTTAAGAGACCTAATTTACAAAGCTCCCTCTAATGGGTGCCGTCTTACAGTCAGGGAAATGAGGCACTACCTTGGCAGTCAGGTTTCTTAGCTTTTTTGCCTGACTCCCCTCCATTTTTCTTATAGCCTCAGTGAGCACAGTTTCTTTTCATCCTAATGTGGTGGGGGATAAAATGAAAGGAAAATTTCCTTAATTCAATAGTGAAACTTTCCAGTTGTGAAGCACTTTGAAATACAAACTAATTAATAAACACAACTCTGTTCCAAAGCAGTAAGGATTGCTGCTCTTATTGTTCACGGCTGAAAAGGCTGCAGTTAAAATAGGTTGCCCCAGGCTGCGCACCTCGTCTGTGGAAGAACTTTGAGGCACCAGTCCTGAATTCTCCCAGGAAGGCATGCTGCCTCTGGAGAGTAATCGGCTTTTATACGGGTTGTAGCTAACAGTGACTTCCTCAACGACTCTGCAGTGCCCCTGGCACCAGCTAGGCAATTAGTAATGTTCTTGTCACAAACTCTGAGTAACCCACTAAGAAGAATAAAGAAAAAGTGACTCACCGAATGGGCCTCTCTCATGAACACTTTGGGAGATTGAAGAAATACTTCTGTAATCACAACCACTGTGCTAAGCTGGGATTCAGAAAGATGAGAAGAGATTGCTCACATCCTTGTGGTGCTAAGTAATTATTATTACTGTCTTCCATATAGAGAAATTGAGACCCAGACATTATTGCTCCTAATGGTAGTCACTAGCAAGTCTGTTACCCTAATGCCATCATTTTTGTCTTGGCTTGACAATGATAATGCTATGGACAAATAACACTCAACCATTTCAGTAAGAAAAAAATTACCATGAGTGACATTATGTGTGAGGGTTCACCTTGACCATATCCTTGGTGACAGAATAATTAGTTCTGATCATCTCATAGCTGCATTATCATAAGTTGACCCCAGGGGTAATGGAATCTATAGCCAACCTGTAGAACACAAAATGCTTTTAGTGTACTCACAGGTAAAATATTTATTTTTTCAAAACCATATCATGGTTTGGTTATGAGGTATAGGGTGAGCCTGTCATTATCAATGCTGTTGGCTTTCAAGTATATGAAAAATCCTTCAGATAGAACATAGATCTTTATGGAATCTTTGTTTCTATCTTTTTAAAGTTGGTGCTCTTTATGTTAGTGAGGGATTAAAAGCTATGAATAAATCCAGTCCGGACACTGAGTTCATTTTTATTTGTGGCTATAGTGAGATTTGATGTTGATGTTATAAAACTTCCCTGCTCAATATGACAGTCAGCAGCCACAAGTGGCCATGGAGCCCTGTACCATGGCTTCCACAAATAGAAACATGCTCTACCTATGAGATACACACTGTATTTGAAGACTCTATGTGAAAACAAGTTTGCAAAACATCTCATTATTTTAATACTGATAACAGGTTTAAATGATAATATTGTGGAAATGTTTGGGTTAAATACAATATATTATTAAAATTCATGTCACCTGTTTCTTTGTCATTTGATTCTGTGGCTGCTAGAACATTTAAAATTCTATATACAGGATGATATATTTCTAGTGCAATCATAGGATGCTCACCTTTTAAGAGTTTCCTAAATATGAGACCATTATAAAGTAAAAATAATAAGTAAATCCTTTGTTTTTGTATAGGGCAAATCAACAATGGTTACAGTAGTGAGCTATTAGTGATATACATGAAGCGTTCATGGGCAGTAGGGAAGGTGCCTACAGGAAACAATGTGTTGAGGGTTTTAGATAATTCATTGTCCAAACCCAGACACCCTGAGGGTTCACAGGAGTGCTATAATACTGGCACAAAATGCATAAAATGGACTGTCAGGAGCCAATCAGGACATATGTTCACCCGTTATATTTAATGAGAACCATTTCTCAGGCAAGAGATCTATGGAACAGAAAGGATGGATGGTTGATCCCCATAGGTTGATGGGAAGGGAGGCACCCTCACTTGTAATGGAAGTCCCAAGAGTTAGGACCCGCAGTCCTAAAGGCTGTCTTTTCTGATGATGACCTTCTATTGAATAAATGAGATGCAGCAGCCACTTGGGCCCTGTGAGTGGAAGGTATCTCACCTGCCCATCAGGTCACACACCTAGAAAAAGGCTTTGATGGATCTGTCTCATCGGTTGTGGAGAGATTTCTCTCTTGACTGATGTCTAATGAGCCCTCACTTTCCTCTTTCCTTCTGTGTTTCTCATTAAAGAAGATGGGAAGAGAGACGACTCATAAGCTGCATCTTATTAATGCCACAGCTCATCGTTGTTCTCAGCTGTTCCTAGAGTTGGAGAAAAACGAATAGTTATGCAATCTTGAGGACTGCTTTCTATTCAAACTAGTTATGCGTTATTACTTTCATATGAGAGATGAAGAAACTGAGGGTCAGAGACCATGAGAGAGAATCATGGTGGAGATTTCTGAGGTGCAGGCTGGAACATCTTCCACTGCAACACACTGCTTCATGAAAACACTTTATGAAAACTGCACTGCTTTGATTTCATTTATGATACAAGCTTGAATGTTTCCGGAGAAATCAAGTGGACCATCACTCTTTGTTTCCAATGCATGTGGTTACCTTGTGCAATTCCTTAGGCTTGTTCTCCTTAGGCCAATGTGACCCTGTGCACCTAATAACCACAGCAGGTCCAGCTAGACACCTATGCTGCTAAAGTTCCATGATGCCAACCCACATTATTTAAGTTTTCATTCACAATCTCCTTTAGGGTGACTTTGTACACCAGAAGTGCCCGTTCAAGAAGATCAACAAATGGCTCAAGACAGATTTTTCAGCCAGAGGAAAGAATTATTACCTTACCATCAGTCTAATGAAAACAGAGGTGAAATACCAACCTGCACTAGATAAACAGCACACCAAGCAATCCATCACACTCGGCTGCCCTGAGCACAGCTCCCTAACCCATTCCACCAGGCTCCAATGCACCTCACGCAGACAGGCATTCACAGCATCAGAGAGCTGAGACCTTTCCTGGCAAATTTCTGTCAGCATAAAGACCTGGACAGGAATCTTTTAACCATTCCTGCTTCCAATCTAGATTCCATTCTCTCTTTTGCCACAGAAAGCAATAGCTTCTTAGGAGAGTGCTTCTCACTTGCATGCTTCGTTAAACTGGGGTTCCCCAACAGAATCCGGTTTCTCCCACTGGGGCTACTCAGAACCTCCAGTGGCATCCCTCTTTCTCAGAACCACCTAATTGATAATTAATAGAAATGATAAATTGATAATTGATCAATGATAAATTGATATGATAAATAGAAATGATAAATTGATAATTTAATAGAAATGCCTGCCTGGTTACTCTGGGTATAGAGTACAAGTTGCTTGTCTAGGAGCTAAAGCCCTAGTGGAAAAGATAGGAATTTTGCCTATGAATAGACCTTTTACTTTTTATATCTATCATCACTCATGTTACCTTTACTATATCAGGTGAGGTTGAGAAGGCATTATTAAACTCATTTCAAAAAGAGTAAGCTATGACTTGGGTAGTGTCACCCAGAGTCATAGTCAGAAGAAAATTAGAACTCTGAATATTCTTTATATGTGTAGTTAGATTTCAATCTACCAACCCTTGCTTAATGATTTTCTTTCTAACAGACTTCTTTGGTCCTGTGATTATATTTTCCCTTTTATTCTAGAATCTTAAAACCAAATCTTTATAGCATCTACCTAGTCAGATCCACAGAGAATCCTTACCCAACTGTAACTCCTCTATTATTTTCTTCTAGAAATTAGTACTGGTAGTCTCAGGGACTCTTAACAGCTTCTTACATGTGTACTTAAATCTAGTAGCAATTTGTGTGTGTGGCTACTCTCAAACTCAGAGTCTGAGGCAAATACAAGGTTATGGGTCCTAGTTTAAGACTCATGTATTTTTTTAATCCATGGGGTCCTGAGCCATCACTTGTGCCCAAAGATCTGGGTCTCCCAGCAGTAGTGATTCTGGTGGGAAAAACATTTCTGCTGTTGACTGTGAACGCTTTATGCCAGCCAAACGGAAGGAATCAGTGAGATTAGCATAAGTTTTATAACCAGTCATACTTATTATTTCCTTCCTTAGGGCAGTAAAACATCAGGTTTATGGGTGGATTCAGAGTATAGCAGCCCCCCACTTATCCACAGATTTGCTTTCCGCTGTTTCAGTTACCTATAGTCAATTGAAGTACAAAAGTATTATATAGAAAATTCCAGAAATAAGCAATTCATAATTTTTAAATTGCATATCATTCTGAATACTGTGGTAAAATATTGCTCTGTCCTTCCCAGGATCTGAATCATTCCTTTGTCTGGTGTTTTCACTCTGTATATGCTACCCACCTGTTAGTTACATAGTAGCTAATTTCAGAGTGCTAGTGATTAGGTAATCCTTATTTTATTCAATAATGGTATCATAAAAGAATCCTAATAAAAACAAAATTGAAAACTAAATAGATCTGTGAAATGCTTATGATGTGATATGCATGAAGCACATATTGTTTTGTTTAACACTTACAGCATTCCCAACATATATTAGCATCCCCAATATACAAATGGAGAATTTAAACCCAGCCTAAGATTACAGTCTTGTGAATAACAAAGCTATTCTCAGGACCCAGACATTTTTCAGGGTATTCAGAGATGGTCCTGCTCTATCTAGTCAATTCACAAGAAACAGATGGCCAAGGCAAGGTGTTGACTATCTCTGTGGGGGACATCCTGTTCCAGGGTGCAGAATATCTTTTATCCATCTATTGAAATACCTTCTGGGTATCATATTATCCAAGAAAAACTGCACCAGTATTTGAAAATCTGCAAAGGAAGAGTGAATAGTATTGGAGGGTGTTCTCTGCAATCTATGAGATAGATGAGGACATTCCAAGTCTCTCTCTCCCCACCCCCCCATCACACACACAGACACACAGACACACAGACACACACACACACACACACACACACACACCCCTCCTCAGTCTCTGGTGATTGGAGTGCTCCCATCTCTTGGGCAATTCCAGATCAGTTACAAAATCTTTCCTCTTTAGCTTGAGCCATGCTGTATTCTCAGAGCTAGTGTATTTTGCAAATCAGTTCTTTATTCTGCCAATTTGTTGGCTTAAAGAGAAAATAAAAGTGTGGGTTGCTGTGGAGCTCCATGGTTTAAAAAAAATGTTTTGAAGAAAAAAATGTAAACCTAGTTAAATGGCATCATGACTATCAAAGATTGTCCCAAACTGATTTGAGAATCATAGCAGAACTTGTGTTCCTTGTGGTCTTGGGCTATACTTGGGATTCTTCTGTATGATTTTTTCCAGAGGGTACAGAAACATTTCATCTCCTTCAATTATGCATTTATTTAGGTAATTTAATGTTTAGAGGTCAATCTTTGCCCTAATTCCAAGCTTTTGAGACACACCTCTCTGTCACCCCCAGCTACCATCTGCTGCCATCAGCTACCATTACTTCTAAACTTTATGCTTAATAGAGGAATAAACTTTTAAGTAACCACTATTTTACTGGAACTGTGACTAACTGTATTAACATCTCACCCACCGTGGCTGCACGGTGATAAGAAGAGCAGAGATTTTGGACTTTTCTTCTGTGGTTGTGAAACTTGGAAGTAATCCAGCTATGGGGTCAAAGACAATCTTCACCTGCACTGTTTCAGATCCATCATGCGTGGGAAATGGAAAGATAAAGTTACACCCAGTGAGGTGCTGAAACATGGGAAATGGAACTGACCGGAGGGCCACGTTAATTAAAGCAGAGCTCTGCCAAGCAGGGCTTATCAACTGAAGGGAGCAGAGACTCTCCAAATGTGCACAGTTCAAGATCAAACCCAGTGAGCCCTTGCTCATGCCTAAAGGGCACTCAGAGGACCCACTGGAAGCACAACGTGAACTTTGCTGGCTTCATTCCAAATTCCTACAATGGACTTTGATCATGTAGCTCTACATGTCATAGAATTTCAGACCAAACTGAGGCTTGCCTCTTCCACTAACAATGATAAAATATCATTGAAGATTAGAGGAAAGCAGGGAAAAGACCCAAAACTTTAATAGCCTGCCATGAAGATAGCACTATTTTGATAAGCAATCAGTGCTTCATATGCTGTCTTTGAGCCACAGGTCAGAAGTGAGACACTAACACACTGTCTTCCAAGATAGTGTGTCTCTTCATATTTCTCACTTGTTATTAAGTTCATGGGCATCAATATCTTTATGTATATTAACATGCATTTCTCTAGTGCATTTATACTTTCTGGGCCATGTCATGTGCTATGCCAATTCAGAGTTTTGATGTGGCTTAGATTCTGGACAAACATAATGAAGATTTGATTTTCTTTGGTCTGATGGAACTCAAACCAAGCCCTAGTCTGGAAAAGCTATTCTCACCCTCAGTTTTGGAGGTAGTGGTATTGGTCCAGCCTTTATATTTTTCTTTTTGTGTACCTTGTTCTCAGGAGGCTCCACTCATGCAGTCTGCAACTGGCTGGGAGCCAAGTGTTGAGAGAAGGGAAGCTGGTGTGTGTGGTGTGTGCTGACAGAGCATGGGCAGCCCAGGGCGCGTTAGGCTGTGCTGAGTGATGTTCTGCACCGTTAGCCGGGGCCAGATGTCCTGCACAGAAGGGATTTGTGGAGCCCACACGAGTTATGAACTCTGGAGTCTATAGCTATGGAGAGGTATTTCAAGAAAGGAATTCATTCCACTTAAGTCCCCTTTCTGGCATGTCTAATACTCATTCCCTGTGCATGGGGTAACTGAATGGTGCTAAATGTCACCTAATGAATTGTTTACTTTCATTGCTAATTATACTAGTACAGATGCTCTTTGACTTATGATAGGGTTACATCTCAATAAACCCATCATGAGTTGAAAATATCAAGTTGAAGAGGCATGTAATTCACCTAACCTACTGAATGTTGTAGTTCAGCCTCTCTTGCCTTAAATGTGCTTATATTGGCCTACATCTGGGCAAAATCATCCAACACAAAGTCTATTTTATACAAAGTGCAATGTATTGAGTACTGTACTGAAAGTGTGAAACAGAATGGTATTGTTGGAGCACCTCATCAATATGATGAAAAATCCTAAGTCCAACCATCTTGCAGCTATCTATGGCAGCCAAAAACAAGGCCCCTGACTAACTGGATAAAAACAACAAGCAATAATGAAACCACAACTATCTTCTATGTTGTTGCTATTAATCATTCATTTCTACCTTCCTCTATGAAGGAAGATTCTAAAGCAAAATTCTTTGGTAATTGAAGTTACCTACTTTTGTGTTCTTTCACCTCCACATTTAAGTCTCCTGTAAAGACATCATATGAGGTCATGTGCTCCCTGTGTCACAGGTGGCTTTTGCATAAGATCTCAGGGTAGCACTTGGTGTTGGGATTCTTTTACTCAACAAGCTCATGATGGCTGAGCTTTGTTCCATGTTGAATTACTATCACTGTTTTAAATCATTAAAATTGTCATTTAAAATAGTCTTTAATGCAGAAAAGGGCATTGCCTGGTCTATCTGTGTGGGTCTTCCAGTCTCAAGTGCACATATTAAATAATAGCAGAAGGCAGACCTGCTACCATTATTTACTTATGTGCAGGACCAGTGTTCTTCTCCCCTGCCCCTGCTCTCGGTGCTCCATCCTCACTGACCTTCTTAGTGTCCCTGGACCACACCAGTTGGGGCCTTTGAATTTGCTGTTTCCTGGACCTGACTGCTCTTCTCCAGCTCTCTGAATGGACTTGCCCCTCTCTTCCTCCATTCTTTGTTAAAATACCACCATCTTACTGAAGCTTCCCTGGGCTCTCCCTACACTTGATGCTTTCCATTCTCTTTCCTTATTTGTTTTTCTCCTAAGCATTTATGGCTATACTATAAATATATATGTACTAGGTATTTTTTTTAGTTCATTTTAGTGTTAATCTCCACAACCAGTACAGAGTTTTTGTTTATTTTTTCTTCCTGTTGTAGGGCACATTAGGAGTGTTTTGAATGAATGAATGAAGAAAAGATGATTGAATGAATGGGGGTCAGGCTCTCTGCTTATCACTTGTAATCAAGACATAGTTTCTAGTTGTAAGGAGTTTATACACTCATGGAAAAGACAGATATCAAGTAAGTAATTAAGATAAAATGTGTCCAAATAAAAAGTTGCACATGGTGCATATAGCAGCTTTATTCATAATTGCCAAAACTTAGGAGCAATGAAGCTGTCTTTCAGTAGGTGAATGGATAAACAAATTGTGGTACCTCCAGACAGTGGGATATTATTCATCAATTAAAATTGAGTTATCAAGCCATGAAAAGACATGGAGGAAATTTAAGTGCATATTACTAAGTTAGTGAAAGAAGCCAATCTGAAAAGGCTGTTTACTGTATGATTCTAACTATATGACATTCTGGAGAAGGTAAAACGATGAAGATATTGAAAAGATCAGTGGTTGCCAGAGAGATTGAGTGGGGAAGGAGGGTTGACTAGGCAAAGCACAAGAGAATTTTTTTTTTTTTTTTGGTGCTGGGGATTGAACCCATGGCCTTGTGCATGTGAGGCAAGCACTCTACCAACTGAGCTATATCCCCAGCCCCAAAATTTTTGTGTGTACGTGTGGGGGTTACCAGGGATTGAACTCAGAGGCCCTCGACCACTGAGGGCCTCTAAATAAAATATGGAATAGAATCCCCAATTCTATTCCATATTTTATTTAGAGACAGAGTCTCACTGAGTTGCTTAACAGCTTGCTTTTGCTGAGCCTGGCTTTGAACTCGCGATCCTCCTGCCTCAACCTCCCAACCCGCTGGGATTACAGGTGTTCACCATGGCGCCCAACACAAGAGAATTTTTTAAAATGGCAGTTGAATTACTCTACATGATACTGTAATAGATATAAGTCATGGTACATTTCTACCAACCCATGGAATATCAGCACCAACAGTGCACTCTGCATGTAGAGGATGGGCTTTGGGATGTTGACAAAGTATCAATGTAGTTTCACCAGTTGTAGCAAATGTACAGTGCTGACTGGGCAGGTTGATCATGGGAGAGGCTGTATGTGTGTGGGAGAAGGGAATATAAGGAAAGTCTCCCTATCTTCTGCTCAATCTTGCTGTGAATATAAAAATCACTCTACAAAATAAAGTAAAAAATAAAGGTGTAATTAATTTGTGGGCAAATCTAAGTGTCTTCAAGATAACTAGTTTGAACATGAGAAGGATAGTCATAGTCCATACCATGGGGAAAAATGTTTCTTGAAGGGGTCTGTGGAGCCTCACCTGGTCTCCCTGTGGAAGTGTTTAAACCAAGACCTAGGCTTTATGGGAAGGGCCAGAGGCAAGAAGAAAATGGCAGCTGGGCTTGCAGGAACTGAAAGGGCAACAGCAGGTGTCAGGTGGTTGATGCTGATCTAGAGAAGCAAGAAGGGATCAGAAAAAGGGCATCAGATCTCGAAGGTCTGGCAAGCAATCTTCAGGACTGCTTGAGGAGCCACTGAGGGGTTTTGAGAAAAGGGCAGGATCAAAATATCATTTTAACCAGATTTGAGAAAAGCAAGCCAAAAAGTTAAAATGATATAGATCTCAGTGTGTGCAGACCATCCAGTCTGTCCATTTGAGAATTAGCCAACCTGGGGACAAACCCTGAAAGAAATTGGAAGCATATAGAGGAGAAATGAAGTCATCTCTTGGGAACCTTACAGTTCTGGGAACACACTGAGCCCATCCTAGCCATGGTGGTATTTCCCCCACCATGCTGCCCTTAATGGCAAGGTTCTTTTCATCCAGCCAAAGCTACTCACCCTTCACAAATCCAGGCACAGGCCACCTCCTCTGGCGAACCCTTCTGCAGCTCTCTGTCCTCACAAACATTTCTTTCTTTGATCTTCTAAAGCACTGAAGTACACACTACACACTTTAGCTGTTTATGGTCTACTTTCTTGAATAACCTGAGATTTTATCACCCCAAGTAGAATGTCCTCTCCTTGCTCATGAGGATCCCACATCCCACCTAACCCTCTACCCACCTGGAGGAGGGGAGAGAACATACAAGATGCTCTCAAAATTTACCAATAAATTTGGGTTCAGATCAACCAAGTAGACCCTCACACTCTGCAGCCCTCAAGTGGCTCTATAAGGAATCTCACTTTATACATGAGAACATCCCGTGTGGGTCAACAAGGAAAACCAGGGGAAAAACTAAAGTTGAGAGGTATTATCTGGTTATAATGTAGTTGATTGACCATAAGTTAAGAAAAAAAAAGAAAGAAACAGAAAATGTGTAAGATTGTAAGACATTTGTAAAGAACAAAGAAAGAACATTCAGAATTTAAGAGCAAATTTCAAATATAGTCCAGAATTAGGCATCTGCTACAAGAATACCCATTAGTAACAGAAAAACAAAATTCAGTGAAGTTTGACCGACTATATAAATAACACTAACATCATTATTATCAGTTTGAATTCAGAATAATGGAGAGAAATATAAAAGAACAGCTCTATCTCTGGAGTAAGCTATCATAGTGTGCCACTCCTGTCCCTCCCTTCTCCGTCCCCACGCCCCGCTCTTTCTGATATTGATAATATTATGAGCAGATTCAGTCATGAGGACTTCACTCATGTCTTCACTCTAGTGTCTCTTCACTGGCTGACGGGACAATGAAATGGATCAACAAAAGCCAGTGCATCAGTTCAAAATCTTAGTATATGAAAGGACACTGTGTTTTCAGTGAACTTTTGATGATGTTTTACTAAGGCCTTATTGAGAGAGACAACAGTGAATGGGTTATACATTGTTGATCTGGAGCAGTTCATCAGATGTTATAATGTGCTCAACATAGAAGTTATAGCAGGTCCCCTCCATGTGGCAATTACCCCATGTTTATTTTGTGCATCAGCCATAGCATGAAGGGGACACCAATCACACAGCTGTAGATAAGGGATGTCAGCATTTCTACTCCAGGTCCTTATGTTCAAGAGTTTATAACTTGGCCATAAAAACTAATCACAGAATGAATCTTGGCATATAAAAGTCACTTCTCAGAAAATTTTTTTAAAAAATACAAATTAGGAAAAACTCCACATGCTTTGCCATTCTTATATTTACCACTGGCCCTAAAATGAATTAGCAAGTCCTTTTCCCTTATCTCATGGAAATTGCCCCCCTCAGGGACTTGGGTCAGTTTTCAACCTGACTTGTCTGGTAAAAGGTTATCACTCGAAGTGAAAGGAATAAAGTTCTGTTTTGC
Source organism: Geosciurus inauris (assembly GCA_004024805.1). Taxonomy (NCBI): domain Eukaryota; kingdom Metazoa; phylum Chordata; class Mammalia; order Rodentia; family Sciuridae; genus Geosciurus; species Geosciurus inauris. Next base: position 103,459 of record PVHX01001093.1, read on the forward strand.
TACAGGAAAATATTTTCCTTCAGGTGGTGATGGGAAGAGGGAAGAGCTTATGTTTGAGTTCAAGGCTGTTTCTGAATGTGAACAAGATTCAGGTATTCCAGCTGTGCATTTAGATGCTCTCTCTTTTCCTTGACCAACCTCTAAAATTTTAGGAGATGCAAAGCTGTGAGAACAAACATTCAGTCCTGTTTACCTCCTGCAACTTCAGTATCAGAAATTTACTAACTGCAAAATGTGTTCTAGATATTTTGTGGACATTGTGCAAGAGGTGTTCATTACTGTCTTCATTCCACAAACAAGGAAACTGAAGCACAGATCTATTAAGTAACTTGTCAGAGGTCACAAAGTGAAGCTAGAACTAAACCTGTACCTGGGGGCAGAGGTTATAAATCTGGGTGTACTCTTTAGTCATAACAGAGGTAGGTCCTGCTCACAGTACTAAGACTTAAGTGGAACAAATTACTCACAGTTAAATACAGACTCTAAGGGGCTTGACTTTGCTAACATACAATTAAGTATTTGGGAAGTGCTAGGGCTTTGCAGAGATGGGCCTGCATGAAATGCCAACACAGGTTGCCCTTCCATTTAGCATGTCCATTTTTACCCACATTGAATTGCCAATTTCGCATTTTCCAATGGAACAATTTGCCCAATGTCATTTTCAACTGAGTCAAGAAGTTTTGCCAGAGTTAACTGATTATTGATGGCCTTGACCGGGAGCTAAAAATACTCTTGTGGTCCAAGCTGTATTCCATACAGGGACCTGGCCTCAGCTAGGCTAAGCTCCCTGGATTACCCTCAAATGATGATTCACATTCACGTAAGTGGAACTTGCCCTCAAACAGCTGCTAGTTATTAAAGTTTTTGATCAGATACTTCCACAATATTTAGTAGTAAAAGTCCAATTTGCCTGGCTTCCACCATTTTCAAAAATCACTTTTTCTTCTCATTGTTAGTAATTTTAATTGAAAAAGAAAGGGAAAAAATTCTCCATTTTCCATCTTTTTTATGGTGAATTTATTTTTATTATAAGCCCCGTAGGCAAAGACTAAATCAGTTTCTATATTTGGCATAGAGCCTGCTATAATATTGATGATATAATATCAATCATGATTATAAGTTATCCTGTTAGTATCATGAGAATATTATTTTCAAAGCTTTAATAAGATGCTTGAGCTTTTAAGATGAATGGTTTAAAAGTCTAAATTCATATTCATGCCAAATAGGACATATTTTTCATAATTGTTCTTGTCCCTTGGGTCAGTAATATAGTTTATAATCATCATAAAATTTCATTCTTAATTCCTTTTAATTTATCAGAAGAAAAATCTGGATGATTATTACCCAATTAAAATACTCTTGGTGCTTTTAAGGTAGACATTATGGGGTTTTTGGAGTTTCACTGAAGATAATTAAAAAAACAGAGCAGCTGGGTGACTTCAAAGTTCTAAGTGCTTGGAGTCTGTGGAGATTGTCAGCTGTTCCTCAGTGCCCTGCTCCACCTGTCCTGTTCTCATATCATTTGTGATGTAATCAAGGAATGACTAGAACACTTAACCCATATGGAAGGTGTGGAGACATGTAACTAAAGGTAGGATTTTCATTTGGTAGCTACAGAATCCATTCTGATACTTAAACTTGGCTTACAATTGCCAAAAGCAGAGACTAGAAGAAACAGGGTCCTTCAGAAACTAGCAACAAATGTGTAAGTGTAGAGTCTACCCTCTTGGCTGGACGTAGTGTGCTCACTTGCTTTGGGAACACAGGTGATGTGCCCTTGGGATGGATGTTTTGTGAAGATGTGTGCTAAAGGCATTTTCTCCAGATGATTCACTGCTACTGGCCAGAAAGAAGCCTGCTAGGTGTCCATACACAACCTAGGGCTGACTCTGTTACCAAGATTACAATTTCTTCCAGAGAAATTAAGTGGGAAAAAGCAATTACTATCTACAAAAAGGAAATGCACAGGCATCAAAGTTGCCTTCCAAGTCATTGTGAAAGAATTACAAACCGAATTTAGGCCAACACTCCTCCATTGGACACATTTAGTTTTCTGCCTAGTTTCTTATTCGATCATGATTTTAAACCAGAATTGGATTAAAATCTATTTTTGACTTCTTTCATTCAGTTTTCAGAATATCTTCTTCTCTTCCTCCCCCCACCCCCAGTGTTGGAGACTGAATAATGCAGGGCCTTTAGCATACAAAGTAAGCAGTCTACCACTGAACTACATCCCCAGTACGACTTATCAGAATGTCTTAATTTCACATACATATCCAGTTCTCTGAAAAGAAAGCCCTTAAAGTTAATCAATTTCTAAATGTTTACTTTACCATTATATGAAGAAACTCTTGGTCTTATTACAAAGATGCCTTATTTGTGCTCAGGCTTTCAAACAATTAGAAAGTTTCTTCAAGAGGACAAGTTAGGTCATTGCAGTAGGAACATAAGGATTAGTTGTGGGTGTGGTAAAGTCAAAGTTATTTAAATCCCATAGAAGCCGGGCGCGGTGGCTCAAGCCTGTAATCCCAGCACTTAGGGAGGCTGAGACAGGAGAATCGGGAGTTCAAAGCCAGCCTCAGCAATGGTGAGGCGCTAAGCAACTCAGTGAGACCCTGTATCTACATAAAACACAAAATAGGGCTGGGGATGTGGCTCAGTGGTCGAGTGCCCCTGAGTTCAATCCCCAGTACCAAAAAAATAAATAAATAAAAAAAAAAAAAAATAAATCCCATAGATTTCATTTGTAGGGTGTGCTATGGTTTACAAAAAGCTCTGCATGCACTTGTATCATTTGGTAAAAATAAGCATACCTATCATTCTTAGAAACAATTCCAACTGTCTCCTAATACATTTTATTAAAGATATTTTCTTTCAAATACTCACATTTCATCAGGAACATTTAATTGTAGGATCCATATCACAAAAGATAATGAAGTAGCATGAATTCTTAAGTAGAAAAAATACCATGTCTTTACAAGGACATTGGTTGCTTTACTACTTACATAGGTTTCACCCACTGCGGCGCATTTGGCACCAGTTACTGTGCTATGCTCTGGCATGAGAGCCTAATGCCTGAGCACTAGTTACTCCAGTTCTAGAAAGCCATGAATTTTGATATATGGCCTCTCATTATGAAAGCTTACCTCTTTATGGTTTTACCAGGTGAGTGGATGGCTCCAGGCTTTTCTTTTAGGCTCTTTGACCTAGAGGAATGAAGCTTGGAACAGGGGCTCTGCAGGAACTGACTTGTAAGAAAGTCCCGCAGCTGCAGCCTGCAACCAGCAGGCTGGGGAAACTCAGCCAGGGAACATGGAGTCACTGAGTCTTTCAAAGTAGGAACAGAGCCTCAACTTGTAAGGAGGTTAGCCACACAGGTGACAAACTGCTATACTTCAAAGACAGGAAATCCCTTCAAATGTTAAATTGTAAGGACACAAAATGACCTACATTCAGGAAAACAGGGAGCCAGTCATTCAGTGTCACGTTTGTTCCAGTTTAATGAAGCGTGTTTGGAGGATATTACCTGATCCTGACGACAGCCACTCCAAGTGGATGGTAACCTTTTCCACCAGAAATCCATCGTTTCAAGATATATAGAAAAGTCACTTGAGTTCCCAGCAGACTGAAGTTGCAATGTAAAGACCCTCTCTGGGCCAGTTTTCACCCTTAAAATTAGACTGGTTTAAAATTACAATTCCTCAGAATGTTTCAGAAACTCCATGAAATGTTTTAAAGTCTTCTTGAAGATCAAAACTAAGGGAAAGCATGAGCCTACAGAGCAGCTTTTGGACAATGAGCAGATGGATTGCTTAAGATCTGGAAGATAGCCTGTAAGTGCCCCAGGATTGAGGCATGGGATTCCCCAGTTGCTTTTCCCAGCTTAGAATCCAAAGTCTACATGGGTTTCTTGCCAATTCTCAAAAGTCCTTAAGGCTGGGGATGTAGCAGTTTGAACCATCTGTCAGTATCAAATTCCTCAAAATAAAGGGCAGTAGGGATGATGAAGGGGGCAGAGAAATGGCACACGCTCCTTTTCTCATTGTTGGGCCTCTGTTCTCCTAGCACTCTGAAGGGTGATGGGACCAATACATGGAGGAAAGGAAATGGTTGGGAGAAAGCCAATTCCACCTCAGAACAAAAAGTTGTCTTTGTGTGTTTACATTTTGAAAAAGTGAAAATCCGTAAAGGATTGAGATTGGAAAATTCTTGGGAAACCCAAAAGCTTAACCCACATTCCACAGTTTTATCAAGTTAAGCTTCTCTGAGCAAGGAGGTCAAAGTGAACTGTTTCCCACTTACAAAGCAAGTAAACTTATTTTGTATGTATAGCTATAAACTGTTTGCAAGTTTCCTAAGTCAGGCACTCGGGATGAATTATGAATGGAATTAGCCAGCTTGACTTGGAATTTCCTCACTTTTACTGGTCTTTAAACAAGATTTTTATACATTCATAAGTAATCGATGGGACCAACACATGAAATAGCCCTTCACATAAAACACTCTGTTTTAGAGAGTGATTTTGCAGTTAAGGAAACTTAAATATGAACTTCTAATGTGGAAAAGGTAGTTTTTACAAGTTGCTTTAAAACTGTTCTGGAAAACTGATGAGGGGCCACAAGATTTCTGTCAGAAACTAAAATTAAGTTTATATTTTAAAATACAATATTGAATGTTTGCTTGCTTCCATAAAGCCAATCTGCTTCTCATACTCTTAGCTTTAGTCACCTTAAAAATACATAAATTTGGTATTTGGTTGTTAAATTTTGAAGTTGCAGGGTAGAAAAATTTAGATATTCATAAATAAAGAGAAAAATCCTTTCTGAGTGCAAAACTAGCTTTAAAATTATAATCCAAAAAAATGATACCTCCTGATTCAACTTCAGCTATTAGCTACTTTCTATCTTAGCATATTTTATTTTGTGTAAAATTTGCACTGTCTTAAAATTTTCCTACAAATTGTCATATCCAAATTGATTTCAATAACATTTCGTATGATTTTTAAAAAATGAGACCAGGAACAATGCCAAGTGTTAGAAAGAGAAATGGACTTGGATTGTTTTAGTCCAACAAGGCACATGTTCATATTTATTCCATGTATATCTAAAGATGATCAATATAAAATACTTATTAGCTTCTTAATGCAGAAAGTCAATGGAACAAACTCCAATAAATTGTTATCATACAGATGATTAAACTAAAGATTTGCAACATTTAAAATAAAGCCACTAATTAAAACATAAAATTTTCCAAGTTTAAAAAGTAGTTAGAAAAAATACTTATGCTACTTAGAATTATATAATTACTTGGACATTTTAATGTTCACAGATTTCAGTAGCACAATGCGTCTATAAACTTCCCACTTTTTCAAGTCCTTCAAACATCTAAAGGGTTGAGAACATTCTTCTATTTTCTTCGTAATGCCTTAAAAGCTAGCCACTATCTTAATAGAACCATTTATTATGATTTTTAAAATATCTAATGATTGCATTACTATAGGATGGAAAACAGTCTCCAAATTTTTTATATTTTGGAAGGAGGAGGAATGATGTGAGGAAAGTACTTTACAATATGTTCTCATGTTCATTTAAAATGTATAAATTTCCAAGTTGCTTTACAAAAACGTTTGATCTCACAATTTTATATAGACTGTTTTTACAGGCTTACAAATCCTCTTCTCTCCATTAAACCCTTTGAATGGGATTATATTAATCTTATTTAAAAATTTTAAAAAGACTACAGCAATCATATGTGTAGCTGAAGGGGTAAAAACAATGATTGTGATGTTTTATGAAACATTTTTTTATGAAAACTTTTTTGAAGGACCATGAACTTCAATCTGAAATGTGAACACAGAACAAAATAATGCAAGTACAAAGTTTCTTTCTGAACTTCATAAATCAAGGAAGAAATGTTTATCACAAATTTTTAAATGCAAAACATTTAGTCTGAACTACTGAGGAAATCCTAGGTAGTAAAAATTTTTGTTTCTGTACTACCATAAACATACTTGCCCCGCATTTTCAAAGGCAATGCTGACCTACCACATTTACAATTGCTGTCTGCAGAGACTGGCTCAAAGGCAAGTCCTGAGTGTCCTCCGTCCGGTCCCTGGGGGCAGGCACATTGAGTCGAAATGGAATTTTATTATTTATATCCATTCTTTTTAATTCTGTTTTTATTAGTTCTCAAAGCCTTTGATAGCAAATATCAAACCACTTTTAAGTTGACTTGTTTGCTTTTTTAACCCCGCTGTTCCAGTCCATTTCAAATTCAATGTACTTTGCGAATGACAATAAACATTGTCATTTAAAAATTGTTAATCATCTTTCTCATATAACTTATAACTAAAGAAGTTTAAAACATGGGTTATAATTTGTACTGTAAATCATATTTATTTCATGCTTGAAGTATTAAGTAAACATTGTTCATCAAGAGACCCTCGGAGGCTCCATTTGCCCTTGAACATTAACCTTGCTACCTTAAAATCAAATGCCCTTGCCATTTGGAAAATTAAAAGTGCAAGACGTCCTCGCCTTAGTAACCTACGCAAGCTTCTATAGGAAACTGGAGGATTGTACAGGACGTGGTAACTGAGCTTTAGTAACAGATGGACTTAAAAAGTTTACTTTACGGCAAAATGTGGCTAATTCTTAAAACCTTGCTTAAAACAAACTTAAAATCTTGGACACTCCTAAGGAGAAACGAAGCCACGACACACATCACTGCCCACATATTTCCCATTTCACTAACTTGAAATTAACGACAGCGATACCGACTCTGAGAAGGTAGCGTTAGCGTCGTTTTGGCACTGCAAAAACAAGACGTGGCATGTTGATTATTTCTAGCTAAAAAGCACCCATCCTTCTTTGCGCGCTGTAACGAATATTTTTCAGACCTCGCTCCCCTCTTTACCAACCTGAGCGGGGCTTTCGGGGAAAGGGGGAGACAAGACTTGGGTAGGAGCTGCTTTTCACGAGCAAAGCAAAGGCTGTCTGCAAGGGCGCAGCTCGAGCCACTTCCCGCCGATTCCGGAGTCCACTTGGAGCAGCATGGAGAGGAAGCCAGACTTCTTTTCCCGGTGGAACTTCTACGATGGGCTCGGAGGAGACCCTCAGGCTTGGGCCCCGGCAGAGGAGGAGAAGTGTCTCGATTGTCGCCGCGCCGGCGCACCTCAGAACCGCCGGGGGCGAGGCGCGGGGATTCGAGCTTTAGGCGGGCGGCCCAGCATGGCCGGAAGGCAGGGAGAGGTCCCCGGGGTAGTGGGGCACTCTGAACCCGGGAACGGGGCTGGGCAGAGAAAAACTCACACTCAAAGCTGTGGTGTCTAGCGCGGGAACGCACTTGAAGCCGCGACGGGGCGGATGACCCGCCGCAATCCGAGCGCACTCGCACCCAGCGCAGAGCTGGACTTAGGCCTCGCTAGTTCTTCGTCCTTTCGGGGCGGGGCGGCCAGTCCCCGGGCGCTGGCCTGGGAGGGGGCAGTGCGTACCTTGGGGATTTAGCATCGCGGGGGACAGAACATCCCTTTCCTGGGCTCCCATTCTGAAAGTAGGAATCGAGGGCTGCCTGCGGCAAAGCTAGACTTACACTTCATTTTCTTCCGATTTGCAGAAAATGTCACAGGAGGGGGGTTACCTCTCCCTGTAAATATGATTTTGAAGGGGTGAGGGCTAGCGCGCGCGGCTCCGGGTGGCGTGGGTGCCCTGGCGAGGATTCCCGGTCTCGCAGCGCGCCCTAGTGGACACCCTTTCCCTCGCCGCCTCCCCCCAGACGTTCGCGCCGTCTCCCTGCACTCATTACAATCTGCAATATATTATTTCTTCCAAAGTATTGACAATGTGTGAGACTCCGGTAACCCCGGAGCTCTTGTCTGTAATCAGCACATTTATTCACATTTAGTGGGAAAAATCCGAATTAAATCCCCGTGACCCTGATTGGGTTACAGTGTCATTTTCCCTGGATCCTCTTTTTAAATCCACTCCACACTGCTTCTCTATTACATGCTAATTTAATTTTACTGTGGACGATATTTTCAGCATTTGCTGAGGACAGTAAATTTTGTAGTTTATGTTATTTCACTTTTTATGACTTTTTAACACTTAATAAAATTTTATTAGAGCACTTTTGTGTTTACAAGGCCACAAAACTCTTGGCAGGTTGTCAGAAGTCCTTTTTATTATGATCCTACTGATATACTGCGAGTAATGAAATAATCATGTCCAGAAATGTATCAAAGGCCAGAGGGATTATCCCACTTAATAGCTCCACAGATGCGCCCAGAAGAATGCGGACACGCGGCTGAGGCTGCGGGAGGAAGGAGGCAGCCCCACTCCTTTCTTTACCATTTCGGTTGCTTTCCTAAAAAGCTACATTCAGGGTCATGTGACTTTCAGCGGTCTCAATAAAAAAAAAAAGAATTCATTCTATTGCAAAATGTGCTTTTCTTTTTATTCTCCTTCTGTGGACATTTAAGGCTCTTCTCTCGTGGCAGTGGGGCTGGCTCAGCTTATCCGTGTCAGTCACTTTCCTCTTCTTTCTAAGTGTACTTTTGTGCCATTTAAACAGCCAATGGTGGCATTGGTGTTGAGCAGTGCTGGCTTCTACAGCCCACAACTGAAGGCATTGGGAGGGACCCTGGAGGGCATAAGGTGTTTTAAGGTCCTTCCCTTTCGCCAAAACAACTCCTCTTGCAGTTGTTCTTTGGTTTGTTTAGTTTTGCAAAACAGGGGAAGGACTTGAGGACTCTGCTTTCTGCCTTGTACCAGAGAGCCAGAGCATGGTGCTTTTATTTATTTTTACTTTCTTATTATTTATTTATTTTTGGTTAAGACTTGCAATGAAAAGGACTGAGATATTGCTTCTTTTATTTCTTTACAAATTTTCCTTTTATTTTACATAGATCACTTAATACACTGGTGCTGCAAAAGAAGGCCATTGTACTTCCTGACCCTCAAAGTAAGGTGGGTGGTTTTGTTTTATAATTAAATTTTCTGTCTCTTGCTTCATATTTCTCTTTCTCTGTTATTTCCTAAATAGTGTGCCAAAGTGATAAAAGAGATGAGGAATGGACTCATAAACGAAGTGATTTTGAAATGACTGTTACTGTGTCCATAACACATGTTCTTTTAAACTTTGGCTTTGAAGGCTTTGGCAGTGTTTTTCACAAGCGTGTGTGTGTGTGTGTGTGTGTGTGTGTGTGTGTGATCCAACACATCACACTGGGATTTTGTAATCTGTCATTGTTCAACATAGCTCCTGGGAAGCGTGTGCCTCTTACAGGATTGCTTGTAACATACTCATGCATGGACTCTCCTGCGTGGGTATGCATAAGACTGCTGATGAGGGCTCTTTGATTTCAACTTCAAGGGAGCAATTTTGGTTTTCGTATGTCATTCGCTAACCATTAACAAAACTAAGCACCCGGTCTAGCACTGTGTTGTGTGTTGGTAGTGGTCTAGGTTCTGTGAAGAGCATAAGGAAGGACTGCACCCATCTTTTAAAAAAATTTATGTGCTGCAACTACTTCGGGAGCCATTTTCCTCTTTTTATGATGTTTTCCCTTTGCAAATAGGAGGCAGTTTTTCTTCTCTCTCCCTTTCAAATTATTTCTCTGACAGTGGAAGAACTAGGAAAGGAAGTGATGTTAGGCTCTGAGTCAGCATTCTTTCTCCATTTGGTTATTGCTGTGTTCTTTGCCTTGTACTGCAAGAGGCAGAGAGAGGGGTTCAGATTGTAGCCCTCCAAATTTCACAGTGTTTTATGTAAGAGGATTTATGCTCAAGTGTGGAAATCAAGAGAGCACATTAATTTGCATTCTGCTAGAAAGCGACAGTTCAATTTTATAAGTGATCTGTGTCTAGGACAATTTAAATACTTCAAAGCCCACAATAGATTTCAGGTTGAAAATCTGTTTTATTAGATTATGAAGTAAACTTCCCTTAAAGCAGATATTTTTAATGCATGGAAGTGTTAGTAATTTTTATTTTTTAAGAAGTGTAATTGGCTTAAACACAGTAACTGATGACATAGTTTTCTCAGTGAAGGGCCTAACTCATATCTACAAGGACACTTCAGTCCCCCCTCAAGTGTTCAGTGCTGAAAGGAAGGGAAAGAGTAAGCCCCAACATACCGCCCAGGGTAAAGAGGAGTAAGGAGCCAAACAGAGGCATGAAAAGGTCCCTTATAATACCAGGTGCTGCCAGAAAGTGGAAAGCATGAGGTCACCAGGCCCTAGAACCACTTTGGTACATTCCGATTCAATTCTCCTGTGTATTACTTATGTGGCCTTGGGCAAGTTATTTAACCTTGTTGTGCTTAGTTTCTTCATTTGTCAAATGGAACTAATGCCAGCAGCCCCCTCCAAGTTTTGTTGAAGGGTAAGGGTTAATTCCTATGGAATGCCTCAAATAGATCCTGAATTCTTCTTAAACCCTAGGTAAATGGACATACCTGTCACTCAGCACAGTGCTAGGCGCAGGGTGAGTCAATAGATACTTGTCAGACGTGTGCTGAATGCTTTTCCGTAAACTGCCCTAGTTGGTTCAGGTGTGGCCCATAGGCCACTACCTAAGGCAGCATCAGCCTCAGGCTTGGACTTGACTTTACTGGGAACACCCAGCTTTCCAGGAGAGGTTGTTCAACTGCTATTTTGCTTTTTCTTTCTTTTCTTTTTTTTAAATGGGTTTCTGTGTTGTCTTCTCAATTAGCAATTAAGTTACAAAGTTTTTGAGGAGAGAGCCTGAAATGTTTTTGAGTCTCAGTACCACTCAGCACACTGCTTTGCACAGAAGTAACAGATAATTGATCAAATAATTTCATCTGCTACACATTTCAGTGCACTGTGTATTATCATCTGCTGTTCAATTCATAGCAGTTGTAGGCACTCTGCTAAATTCTTAGCATACATTGTTTTACTTCATCCTCACACAGATCATACAGGTAGTTTTCATAATTCCTATTTTACAGGTAAAAGATATGATGCTCTGAGAAGTCAAATGACTTTCTCAAGGTCACTCGGCTAGTATATAACAGATTGGGAGCTTTACCAAGGTCTATGGAAATGTAAAATCTGTGCAATTAACATCACTCCCACTGCATTTGAGAGTCACTAATCAATATGGCTATTTACAGTTATTCTGTAAACCATGATGAAAATGGAAAGGATGAAGGCTGAGACCCAGGCCTGTTGTCCCAGAATCATCTTGAATCTTGAGCAGTGATTGGAATCCTGGACTCAGGCGGATCAGATGCAGGCCTGTCTCACAGGCCTTGCCTGTCCTCAGCTCATTCCACTGCAAGTAGATGTTTGGAAAGGGCCAGAGGAGAAATCAGAAGTACCCCGGGCCTCTGCCACCCCACTTTGGGAAAACATGATTTAGCAAATTTATTTCCAGTAATTTTAAGCTGTTCAGTGAACAGACGTAGATGGCTACTAAAGACTAGGAAATCAGAATTCAGACAGTGGGTGGCAGAGCAGTTTTCAAAATTTTAAACAAAAGTTTCTTAGGAACTTTAAAGACAGTCATTCTCCTAAGATACTCAGTGGGTCTTCTGACCATTTCACGGTACGGAAAGCAACGTGAGACAATAAGGAAAGTTTTGATGCTCATGGGAGGCTATGTAGTGAGTAAGCTGAGTACAGCAGAGTGCTCCACTCAAATCATGCAGCTAATCCTGCATCTAGGACCTAAATATACACAGATGCGCCTAAGAGGAAACTAAAGAGCCAATGAGCTTTTCTACAGAATGTTCAACACCCCCTTATTAAAAAATCCATCCAGAGGTAAATTAAATGGGCAATGAAAGGATAAAAGGCAAGGGTGGCTTTCTGGCAAATCTTGTTTTCTTCCAGGGAAGAAGGGGCTCCATCTGGGTGGAGTGAGATTCTGCCACTGCCAAAGCAGAAGTAAGCTTTGACTCATGGCTTTGCGATTGTTAGTGCTGGAAGAGACGGGGAAACAAGAGGAAATGAGGGCTCCTTCTCAAGAATTCTTGGTTCCACAGAGCCCAGTCTTACCACATTAATCTGGAAGCAGCAGATTCTAAGCCAGGAACCTAGGACAATATCAGGCTTAGTAGCCTTGCTGGGAAAGAGAGCAGGTTTACCAGGTTTCTGATATGTATGCCTGGGGGCACTGAATTCAACCTGTCTCATCTGCATTTTCCTTCAGAGAAAAATAACTAAATCTTTAACTCACTTTTATGGGGTTGAGGAATTAAGGATATATTTACTGTTAGTTTTGAGTTCTTCACTATGAAGTCTGAATAACTTTTTTTAAACAATGAAGAACTTATGGTCTTGATGAATAATTGATAAGAATAAGAGAAAACTAAAAATGCGACATCAGCAGCTAAATTCTGTCCCACCAAAATAAAACTGTAGTGCTATACACACTAAAACTGAGGTTAGAAATCTCTAGAAAGAACGTTCAGGCAATGGATGCTGAACCAATATTGAAGCAGATATAATTTTAAGCCACTGAAAACTTTTAAGGATCTTGAACCACTTTCTTCAAATTTGACTTGCCTTTCTTTCTGTATCTGTGAATTTGCCAAGTTAAAGTTTATTGCCGTAACAGGTTTCGAATGATAGTGCATCTCTTTGGAAAAGGTCTGAGTACTTTTTGATTATTTGATGGAAATAATGCATGCTTTTTGCTTTTTATACATCTTTCAAACCAACTGCTCTGATATAAATAATATCTTTAAAAAATATATTTACCTTTTTTAGGCTAAGACCAGACATTCTTTTCCATGAAAGTCATGAATGATTGCTGAAAGGATATTATGAATGAAATGGTATCGTGACTCTAATCTAGGCAGCCAGTCTGCAGATCAGATCTTACTCCTAAAAGTTTCAGAATCTAGAATAAATTCAATGATGAGCAAGGCCAAAATGCAAAACCAGGCCAACAAAGCAGTGAGCCCAGGCTGGCTCCCAGGACAGGAAGCCACTGGAATCTGGTTGCTAGGAGACACTTGTCTTTCCCTGGCAGCAGGAAGATGTCCTTGAGCGTGGCTTCCCCTATGGTTGGCTTTGGACAAGCCATGAATCAGACTGTCCTCGTTAAGTGCCGTCCTCCAAGCAAGGCCCAGCAGCCCAAAGTACAGTGCCACCGAGGAGGCGATGATGGGTCCTATTCCTTTGGAAACATTTCTTTGGATGTACTCTTTAGAAATCAATAAGCATTTGATATGTCTACTCTGAGTTGTGAGAATATGGAAAAATACCTGCCTGTATGGTGTTTACACCTATAAAAATGTTACAAAATAAAATCTTGTGCTAAATTATATGAAAGAGCCTACAAAGGCTGTAGGAGATTTTTTTTTTTAAAAAAGGAATAAGATAATTAGTTAATAGTAATTAAAAGGGGTTTCCTAGGGGAGAGGATGCTTGAGATGTCAGATTCACCTGGGGAAGGATGACTGGCAGGGGAACAGCTCCTCTGCTGAAGGGACTTTCTCAGAGGGTCCTGGGGAAGTGAACCTGGCTTTCTTTCTTGCAGAGGCATCCCAGCACCTAGGACAGTGCCTGGCCAAGAGCACAAGCTCTGTGTTCAAGGGCTGGAGGAATGAAGGAGTTGGAAGAAGCTGGGAGGTGATTGTCAGGGGTTTGAGTTGCCCTTGGAGCCAGTTTAAGAAAGTGAAGTAAAGGCTGGCCTTATCACATCAGAGTGTCTGTATCAGAAAATGGTTAGAAATGAGATGGGCCAGGCTAGGTACAGCCCAGTTATAAAGACTCTCAAAAACCAAACAGAAAATGGCTTTAAAAATGAGGGAGTTACTGGAAGATTTCTGCCTGGGAGAGATTAAAGTTTTATGGTTGACAAATGCTCTTTCAAATGCATCATCTCTTAAATGTGTGCAGTGTATTATGTGTCAATTATAACTCCATAAAGCTGTTGAAAATACATGATTCCATTAGATGTTCAATATTTGGTGAAATGGACCTTGTCATTATTTCATTTTACAGATGAGGAAACTGAGACCCAAAGAGGTTCATGGCTTGCCTGAGTTCACATGTTTCAGATGACAAGCCAAGACTTCCAGGTTGTCTGCTTCTACACACCTCTCTTGCTCCTTCCTGACAGCAGCCCTCTACAGAGGGACTTGGGACACTTCCAGCCTGTGATTGGGGAGGCCAGCTGGGAGGCAGTGGCTCACAGCTCTGAGGTGACCCCACTGCTGGCTGTGGGGATGGACAAGGAAGATGAGAGAGAAGTTTTCCCTTCTCCCTTGCTCCATTGTGCTCTTCTTTTTTTTTTTTTTCCCCTGCCAGTGTCTTGGACACATGCTAAGCATGTGTGTGCAGGCTCCTTGGCTTCCCCAGCTGCTTTCGGGCCAGCTTTGGGGCACTGCTTCCTACTGGGAAAGGAAAGGCAACACCTTTTGGATCTGAAACATTTGTGGCCCTTCTTTGGAAAAATCTAGTATGGAAAGAGAACACAAAGAATGAGATCGGTGGCCCATAAAATCTTTCAAAGATTTGGACAATACATGGAAATATTGCATTTAAATATGTATTTAAAAGACTTTCCTAATGGTCTTCCAGACCTGGTTTCAAACACACTTACCCAACTCTCATGTGTGTAAATGAAAAATCACTTAGATTTTTTTTTTATATCTTTATTTTATTTATTTTTTTGTGGTGCTGAGAATCGAACCCAGTGCCTCACGCATGCGAGGCAAGTGCTCTACCACTGAGCCACAATCCCAGCCCCAAAAATCACTTAGATTTTGACGTAAATATTAAATGGCCTCAGAGCTGGTATAATGCTGGAGGCTTTGGAGGCACATGGCTCTGAAAATGGAATCCATATTCCACCACGCACTAGATGTGATTAGGACTAGGTGTTAGTTAACCTCTTTGATCCTCAGTTTCCTTGTCTGTCAAATGGGGATGAGTCCTACTTAACAGGTTCATTGTAACAATTAAATAACTAAGTGAATATAAGGTGTTGGGACAGTGCCAGGCATCCTCGAGCCCTCACATGTGAATGGTGGCCACCAGCATCCTCATTAGCAGAGTTACTGTTTACAGCTTTCTTTCTTTGGCTATTGAACTTCCCCAAGGCTGAAGCTTATATTAATAATGCTACAACTCAAAAATAATTGCTTTTTTTCCCCTTAACAATTCTGTCAGCAAACACCCCCACTACCCTATTCCACTGGTTAACTTTTTTTCCCTACCAACAGGCACATCTAGAGCTATTCAGAGAATGACACAGGAGAGTTTCTGGAAATGTTTATGAGTGAACTTCAACCACATCCAAAGCAAGTGTGTCTCCCTCCACTGATTTCAGGGAAGAGTCCTTGTTCCATGTGGGTTGGCATGTAGTATTGGTAAACAGGAGGAACATGGCATGGGGGTTCTGTGGGGTTAGAGACTACTATCCCACCAATGATTACATTTGGAAATTTTTTTTTCATTATACTGCAAAGCCATGTGCTGGAAAAGGAAAATCTGGTTAACCAGTTCTTTAATGGAAAACATCTAGGTTGCAGGAGGTTTTCACTGAATCCCTCCCCCCACCTTTTCAGTGACCTGGCTAGATTTGACTCATTGTTCCCAACTGATCAGCTCTACCTGGCAGAGGCTTGGTAACAGAGTCCCTGCTCAAATACCCCTTTTGTTCCTAAAGGCTCTGCCAACTGCTTTGGAGAGAGTAGATTGACAATCTCTCGTTCCTACTCTATTCAGTTTGACTGGTTCTAACAGTTGTTTCACTGTTTTGCATCATGGGTCTAGAGAAGCTGTAGAACATTGATATTAAGCAGTTGAATTAATGCCAAATAGGGATAGAATTAAAGCAAACAAACAGCAAGGAGGTCAGAAAGCCTGCCAGAGGGAAAGATAGTTTGGGCCAGCAAGACGTCTTCCCAACAGGCATTCTACAAAAATCTGGAGACAAGAGGTCTCTTCTTAAAAAAAATTAAATATATATGTGTGTGTGTGTGTGTGTGTCTACACACAAAAAAATGCATGTATATATGCATTTCCTTTAGTCTTTTAGTATAGCTTGAAGGTAAATATTTTTTTCTTATATATTAGGCCTATGTTTTCCTTTATTACAGAGACTCTTCTTCCATAATCTGCCAAGAACTGGTACTACCAGTAATTTTCAACAGGCCTACAATCCTGGGAAATGTCACTTAACATCAGAACTTCTTTATCTGAGGCTCAGATCACCAGGCCAGCACATA
This sequence comes from Geosciurus inauris, assembly GCA_004024805.1. Classification (NCBI taxonomy): domain Eukaryota; kingdom Metazoa; phylum Chordata; class Mammalia; order Rodentia; family Sciuridae; genus Geosciurus; species Geosciurus inauris. The sequence continues at coordinate 119,665 of PVHX01001093.1, forward strand.
TTTTCAGGCCCATGTTGAGACTGGTCACCACTACTGAGTTTATCTTGAACATCTCTAATCAGAATCAGACTCTATACTTCTAATATGCTCAGCCCAAGAGTCTCATCCCAAATGAATATCAGACTAGATCACCAGACCTGTGTCTGAGAAATACCTTTTTCCCTCAGTACACATTTTCCATCCCTCCATCCAGCCATCACTTCAACAAATATCCTCACCCACATTGCCCACTCTGAAAGGTGGGTATCCCACCTGTCTTCCTAACTATTTGATCTGGAAAACTTCACCCATGCCTGGCATAGAGTAGCCATTAAAGGAATTCATTCAATAATTGAATGAGCAGTTATGAAATGCCTACTGTGTGTGGGAACAGGGGACATTGAAATGACAAAGAACAGCTCCAGCAGCCTTGGTGTTCCCAGCTGTTTTCCAGGATGGTTCTGTACCCATTAGAAAAAAAAATAGATTTCAGGCTACTAATGCCCCTTTAATATTCACTTGCTAGGCTGTTTCAGTAATTGACAGTGTCATGCACTAAAACAGATGCTCACTTCTGAGAGAAACAAGGTAAAAAAAACCATAAACAAAAAAACTCCCCAGCTTCTCATCAGACTGATTCTGATAATTTCTTCCTGAAGTGCACACTACCTCCAGCCGCTAATGGTTCTAAGAGACTTTAGGGACACCGATCTTAATGCGCTGTTTCCTACAGGTCTTGTTAGTTCTTAAAACCATCTGTAAGAAGTTATTGTATTTGGCTTTCTTCAGCCATATTTTTCAAGCACAACATTCAATTAGTGCTTGTTAAGATGTTTTGAGCACGCAGGCCGCTTCTCTCACCCCTGCTGCTTCTTCCTGGTCAGCATATTTTCTGGAATTGTGTCCGGGAAAGGGCATCAGATGCTTCTCTTTAGAGAGTTGCTATGTGTGTCTACAGAAGCAAAGTCTTGGTGGCAACTGAAGAGACCAGGCTGTCAGAACAGCTGTGCAGAAAGGGCTCAGTGTTCACTGCAGTTTCTTTGAGAGGCTTCTAATTTTCATGAATATTAAAACTGTCCTGAGAAAATGCTTGGACATTGTTTGGAAAAAGCTGAGACCTCGAAGTGAGTTTGGAATCAGTGTCTATGGAAGTGGATACTAGAACCCTAGAGAAGAATGTCACCAGAAGAAATGAATTTGAAATATTAATTCTAAGCACCTTTGTGAAAACTCCATAAAAAGGAGTTCACCCGAAAGGGCATAATTTTCAGTTTCTCTCAGAGACCTTATGAAAATTGCAAAATAGTTCATGGTACTGAAAATTGCACCAGTACTCACCGAAAGAACAAATAGGTTGAATGTAGTGCTATTATTTTTGTAAGTATTTAATGCCATAAAATTAAAATTTCAAATGTTTTACAAAATAAGACATTTTTACAGTGTTTTCCCAAAATTCTTCATTGATATTTGAATTAGAATGGCTTGATATTTGCTTTAGCTTATTTATCACAAATGCATATCAAATCTGGTTATGCAAGAGAAAAGTACTTCAAGATAATATGGAATCTTTGAAATGAGGAAATAAATATGTTTCTAGACAGAATAAGAAATGTTATATAACCTACTAAAAGACCTTATTGACACATTTTATTCCAGATCACACATTTAAGAAACAAAAAACTTCAAGCTGGTTATTGCTTTAGTGATAATTAAAACAAACTTCCTTTTTCTTTGAATTTTAATATACTCCTCTAAGGTAATCTTTATTTAAGAAGGAAGTATAATAAGGTAATATTGAGTTAGTCAAATCATTAAGTCTCTGTATTCCACAGTAAGGTAGTTTCTATTGGAGTCCCGTTTGCCTCCATTATCTAAACATTTAAATATATTAAAGGCTTCAGTGACAGATTAGCAGATCAGCGTTTGGCACTGGGTGTCAAAACATTTCCTGCTGGGTCTTTAGCTACTAACAAGGTTTTTGTTTAGGAGGAAAGGGGAAAAGGAAGGGGGAGGGAAGGGGGAAAAGGGGTTGATCAACTCTTGACATCTGAAATCTTTGTCAGTCACAGCAACTTAGCAACTTTCTTGGTTCATGTTTATGATTTGTGGTATTGTTGTTTATCTGTATATCATTCACTTGGCCTCGCTGTTTAGATGCAGAGGTCTCAGAACCATCTGCAATCTTACTGGGTAGTCACAGCAGCCGGGCTGGACATCTGGCTGTCAGTTACAATTGCATCCCTGCTCCCAGAGTTGTTCTCGGATACTCCTGGTTCCCTTTGAAGGTGCTACTGTGATTGAGCATGGCCTGAGGCCATTGCTGTGAGGGACAGAGTTGATTCCTGGCTTTGGTCTAGCTGGACACAAGATTTATGAAATGGAGCGGGGTATCCATTTTGCTGGAATGGCGGCTGTTTTCGCCTGCATTAGGTTTAATGATACAGCACTTTCCTCTGTAGCCTGCACAACTCACTCATTGAACACGGAGAGAAATAGTGCATCCCAAAATTATTTTCATGGCATTGCCATGTTTACTGTTTCCTGTTGTCTTTGCCTGAAAGTGTTTTAACAAAAATTAGGGTTAAGCATAAAAACATTTGAGCGAGGGGATGAAAGGTGTTGTTATTATGTCCTCTTCCAGCTTATTGTGGTTGCCTTTGATTTAAGCACTATGGACTTAGGACAGGATATCACACCAATTAAAAACATGAAACTTAATTTTTGGACTAAACAGTCACATAACCCCTCTTCTGGTATCTGGTTGAGGGCTTCTGACATGACATTTATTTCTCAGCCACAATCCTAAATTTATTGGGTTGGCTTTATTTAAGGTACACAGGGCAACTAATATTAGTGCATGTAAAAGCCTAGCAATGTCTCAAAATTGTAAAGCAGCTATTGTAAAGGAACATATTTTTACCAGATGACTGTCAGCACCAGGTCAAGAACTCATGTATGCTCACTCATGAGCCCCAGGCCCACTCATCTTGGCTGGAGATAGATTTTGATTTAAGAATGAAATTTCAAAACAAATCAATTAATTTTATCTCAAAAGGTGCAATGGGGGAAATTTTTACAAATAACCTCTTCCTAGCCTTTAATTTTAATTGCATTTTCTCAGGACAGTTTAAATATTCAGGGAAAATCAAGTTTTGTTAGTAGTCACAAAATAATACATCAATTGTTTAAAAAGACGAAAGGTAATGTATTGGGGGTAACATTTAAATTATAAAATTAAATATTAGCATTTAATTTTAATGCAAAGAATAATTAAAATGAAGGCATGCGAATATAACGAGCCAGGTCAACCTCCCCATCTTTTCACTTTGACACCTTGTTTAACTCTAGCTAATGATCCTATGAAAAAAATATTAGCGGTTTCAGTTCAGCCCCTGGTGGTCTATGTCACATATTACATAACCTGCTGGTAGGTCCTCTAGGGCTATTTCTCATTTACAGACAGTAGCCTTTTACAATTCTGTCTGGAAGTGGAGGAAAGGTGTCCTGTTTTAGCCTATTTATTATGCACTCAAAATAGCAAAAATATTTGTAGAAAGAAGTCCATTTAAATTTTGTAAGACACTTTAGTGTGTTCACATGTTCAGATGTGAGCCTACCACTCTATACAAGCTCAAGTCATCATGTTTAAAACAAAAAAGTCGCTTATGACTTCTACTCCAAGTGGAAAATTACCGAAGACTGCAGTTTTTCTAGCCACGAACATTCTCATTTCCCATGTGCAGTTGGTTAGCTTCTCAGTATATCCCCAAGGAATGTGTGAGTCTGAAATACTGCAGAAAAAATGAGAATTTCCACACTTAAAAAGAGCCAAGGCAGCGTTTGTAATGATTGAAAATAAGAGAAGTGGAAGAGGAGAGAAAGAGTCGTACTATTTTCTTCACCTTGTGAAAAATGACAGTGGGGGGTACCCACGTTGTGGGGTGAAAGTCAAATGTGCATTTGCTTTTAATTTTCACAGAATATTAGGGAAAAATAAAAAGAAAACAATACAGACTGTCTTAAATTTTCCAACTCAAAGTTGCAAGCAGTGAATGTTAAAATGAAAGGAACCATCAAGGCCAAATTCATTGTACAGCTTTGTGAAGTGTTAGAAGCAGTTTCAGGGACTGTGCTTTTTACTTAGGTTTGCTTTCACTCTCAGCCAGAGTGTTAATTTTTGACTAGTCTTTTCTAGCCTTTCGCCTAGTGTACACAGTGGATTCTTTGAGCATTTCACACACACACACACACACAAAATATATATATATATGTGTATATATATACACATATATATTTATTTAAAGAAAACAAATACCTCTAGCCACTCAGCAACAGTATTTTAAAAGCTTGATATTTGGATCAGAGAATAGAACACTCTCAAGGACAACTCCCGTGGGCACGACATGCTGTGTTCTGTGCCACCATTTCATTGTGTTCACGCGGCCAGCAAGATGGTGGTGGCAGCGTTTTTGTTGCATGAGGGGCTCGTTCATGTTCAGCCTCCTGTCACAAAACCAGTTTCTATACCAATAGAAAAGCCAGATTTCTCAGGCCCGGGATTGATTAAATAAAGCACACACACAAATCTTCCACTTACTGTTTTCCAGATGCTTAAGCAAAATTTTAGATTGTATAAGCACAAAGAGAGTAAATCCTGGCTAAAATTAAAAATGCAACAGAGATGATATTTCAGTTAAATATGTAACTTCATGGGGTTGGTGAATGCATGTGTTATTAATAGACCTTCCACCGTCACAGTTAGTAATCTACCTTAAGAAAAGATCCAAGACAGAGTTAGCATGGAGAATGAATATTTTACTTGTGAATAAACGATCTTTCCAGATCAAGGTTGAGGTCATTGGCAAGCTAGTTTAGGTGAGCTCATTCCACAGTTATTTGCACATGCAAATCAGAGTTGTACTTTTTTAAAAAAATTACTCCTTTTGTTTATGAGAAGAGTTTTGATTAATTTCTTAAGATAAGAATATTAAAATAATTGAACAATATACCTATGCTTATAGAGTTCAGTTTTGATGAGCTCTTAAACAGAACCAAAGCTGGACACATTTTGACTTACCTTTAACCAGACCTCAAAGTGAAGAGAGATGAATTGGAATAAGAGAAGAATTTGGCATTGCCTTCTATATCCTGTAGATGAATTATCACTCTCTTTTGTCTAAAGAAAAACATTTTCTTCTCAATGAGGTATATTTTTAAGATAAAAAAAAAAGGTTCATAGCATATAGTATTTGGTGTTTTTCTTTTCTTTTTGACTGCAGTTGCCAAACATTTGAGATTATAAAAACGAAAGTGCTACATAAAATAGACCTGCAGCAACACTGTTTATGGCACACACAACATTATTATTTTCTGCTGTTTGGTGTGCACAAGTTGTAAATAGGGAAATGTGTAAGCTATTAAATCTGGTAGCAATAGGACTCTTAAAGCAAGGTTTATTATACCAATGCCTGAAAAGCTTTACTTTTTTTTATTTGTGTGTGTTAAATTTTCGTGTTTGCAACAGTATTTTAGCTCTGGAGCTATTTATCCCCGTAGCATCTTTGCAAAAAGGAATGGACAGATGTCCATAAACAAAGGGCTCCACCTGGTGGTCAAAAGAAGGTATGAAGTATGGATGAGAACTAAGGCTGCAAAGGCAAACAGATGGAAGGGCAGCAGTGTGTGTGTGTGTGTGTGTGTGTGTGTGTGTGTGTGTGTGTGTGTTTCTTGTAATGAATATGTTTGAAGGAAAGAGAATGACACCATTCCCCAAATTTGGATTGCAATGTTATAGCTTTCTAACTAGCATCATTTAATTATTTCTTTCAAATTCAGTCTTTTCAATGCATTCACACATTATTTTATTCCAGATACATACATCTGAACAGGAATTAACATGTGACCCTGACAGATATTAGGAACAATAGAAGGCAAACTCCACATATCATCTGGTCATCATAAGAATGCCATCTAGCAGGCAAATTTAAACAAAGAAAGCATTTGCTCTAACACAAGGGTGTTTTCAGGATGGCTTTGTGTTCACCTATTCAGGAAGATGTGGAAAGGATGTGGCGCAGGGCTCAGTTGGGGAAGGGGAAAACGGCTTTGAATCCATGACTAAGAAACAAAAATCTGTTCATTTTTTTAATGTTATCTGTGATTGAAATGTTGAAGAATTTGAATCTATGTATTGTCTCTTCTGCCTTTTCAAACTCTAAAATTAGGGCAGGAATTACATATATCAAATGCTATGCAAAATGTAAAATAGGCATGCCGTTTATGGCTCTCTACGTAAGGTGGAAATTAAATCTTCAGCCTCCTATAAAATTGTATTTCTGTAATAAAACTGCTGCACCTTGACTCTAGACTACATTGAATCCCAAATTAAACACCCCATTTACTGTACTGTAACAAGCAAAAGGGTTTGCTACACTGAACAATATTACAGATAGGAAAAACGGATTCTATTTCACTTTACCACCTATATAGAGTTCACCAAAACAGGCTCATTCCCTACTTCTTCTTTCTTATGAACACAACATATAAGAAAGGAGGAAATTTGTAAGGTTTGCTTTTCATTGTTAAAATGTATAGTTCTTCCTAAATTATATAAATCAGCAAAAGTGTGGTTAGGCCTAAAAAAGTCAGTCAAGTGGGATGATATTTACTACAAAATGTCCTACTGCATTTGCTGGATAACTCAGGCTTATAAGCAGAAACATCTGGTGTGCTAAGGGCTAGGTACATTTCTTTATGCGTTATATACAATGCAGACACTTTTCCTGGTACGTATATACATCGTTCATTCTGTATTCACGTCTGTGGTGTGCACATACTGCTACAGAATCCAGGAAAGTTTTAAACTCGGGGTCATGTTATGTGTTTATCTCACACAGTGTTGATTTGGAAGAATTAGACTGGATGTTATTTTAGGCCATCTAATACATTGATTCCTCCTCCCTTCATACCCTAGCGCCACCATGCCATGGCCCAACCAACACCGAGTTCTGGCATTTGTGAAGTAGCTTTACTGGAAATGAAAACCTATAGACAGCCGTGGATATCAACTCCAGTGCAGCCTGAGCGGAGGAGCTCTGCCTCCCTGTCTGGCGTCCTTCCTGGCTCAGGCAAGCCACCCTCTAGTGGACTGAGGGGGAAGTGTCCTCTCCAGGATGCCAAATGCACGCAGCTCTGCATTTCATAAATATGTTCCCCTCCCCCTCCCTCAGGACCTGGCAGATATTATTAACCTTCAAGCACGATACAGAAAGATGAATGTTAATCACGAAGGGATTTCTAATCAAGTTTAATGGTGTAGGACATAGAGAAGTTGTGTTAGCAGTTTCAATCCTGCTAAAAATGCTAATTGTTATGTTGCGTGAGATAGGTAAGGGTACTAGGAAGTTGCTGCCTATAATTGTGAGGTAAATAGGGGGAAAGGGGTTAGGAACACTGACCTCTTTTCCTCTTCTAAAGGGTTAGGATGATTGATTTACCAGGAGGGTATTTAGGATTGTTTCTGAAGAGACCGTGGAAATTTGAGGCTTGATGTCCCCTCAGCTCAAGAAAAGAGAATTCTTGCTGAGAGGAACTCTCTTAGTATGATAAGCAAACAAGTTTTCCACATGGGAACAACAAAGTCTACACCAAGGTATGCTGAGGTTGTAATATAGAGCACAGTTCTTTCGAGTGTCTTCTTTTACGTTTCCCTCTGTGGCTCATTGTTGTTTTTGCCAACATGTGAAGGCAGTTTTTTTGTTTGTTTGTTTGTTTGTTTTTTTAAAGCAGGTGTTGCATCCTGGCCTAGGAATCATAGGGACAACACCTGGGAGTCTAAGATGAGAACCAAGACAAATGCCATTTATTTCTTCCTCAATTTGCCTTTTTCACTGACTTGTGAGTCATAACCTATGTTCTGGTGTAAGGACACCCTAAAATCCCCAACTTGAACCCTCTCATTTTTGCAACATTGACATCTCATGTGCCTTAGTCATCTATGCTGTTCTCTGCCTATTTGAGCTGGTGTTCTTGTGGGACAGATGCACCCACAGAGGTAGAGGATGCTGGATGTTAGCTGAGCAATGTCTTCATTGTATAGTTCAATTTGACTTTGATACCCTAAATTCAGTAACTCAAGCCTACACTTTTACTACACCATGATATCACCTGTTAATGAATGGGAAAGCATTTTTGCTGAAGTGCAGTTTACCAGATGATTGTGAAAATTTTTCCCTGTGTTTTGGTGGTTTATATATTTAGTCTAAGTTTAGAAAAAAATCTAAGTGATACATGCAAATGATAAAAAAATAATCCACTAAGAATATGAACCTGTGTGGATCTGGACCACATATGGATATTGTCCCAACCTCTGTATGTGGCTTTTGTCATTTTTTTCAGATTATTATAAAACTGATCCAACGTAGAAGCGATGTAAATGATTCCCAGTGCTAACATGAGATATGATATCAGCGACCAACATTATTTTCCCATCAATAATGATAATTATACTAATTAATCCAGGCATCGCACCTGTGCAAAACCCTTATCCCTATTTTACAGATGAAGTAACTGAGACACTAAAGGTTAATTGCTTGCCCAAAGCCATGTAGCAACTCTGTGAGTACCATTTAAATCTCACACTCTTGCTTCCTTGGCAATGGAACAATTATGCCTCTTTTCAAAGAAGGAAAGTTATTTATTGCTTGTATCACAGGAGATTGGTGTTGATGAACAATGGAGCAGAGAGGTCACATATTTTGGTTTTAAAATTGTAGAATCTTCTTTGTGTTAATAGAACCTTTTGCTCTATTTTCTAGGTTGTAATTACTTTAGTATCATAAAGCTCCACATAAATACTCTTAGCAAAATCAGTAGTCACCCCTGCAGATGAAGAGAAAGGAATTCGAGATGGGACAGATCCTAATGTATCTTTTATTTGAAGAGAGTAAATTCCATGAGATACCTAATTCTTTTCCTCTTTTCATAGAATAGGTAGTTTTTTTCCTCCCTGTCCAAACGTTTCAGTGAAAACTGCAAATGTGCGTATAGAGGCAGTTTTGCATGCAATGTGGAGAATTTATCCCTTAGGATTAAAAAAGTCACCACCACCCAGCAACAACAAACTTGAAAACAGATGGTTCTGATACAGTCTGATAAGAATGTAAACAGGAAAATATCTTTGTTGACTTATTTCTTAGTAATCAGTAATAATTAGTTGTTGTCGAGAGAGGAATTATAGATTTCACAAGCACGGCCACAAAGAGCCTTTGCAAAATGAAACTAAATTTCTGACATGGGTGAGGAATCCTACCGAACCACCGCCATTAACGTTCTTCTTAATTGATACAGAGGAAGAGCCCCTTGGAGAGGATAATTTTCACATTCTTTATTGGTTCTTTTGTCATAATTGGATTTAGAAATATTGTACCCCACTGATTAGCTCATGAGAGGGTTCATTTGAAAAAAGAACCTAAAATTTCTCTACAACTTAGAGAACTAAACTCTATTTCCCTCCTTCCCTCCTTTCTTCATTTTCCTTTTTGGAGGTGTTGTTATTTTAGATGAAAAACTATTCTCTGGAATAGTTTGAAGTTTGGACTGGTGTTCTATCATCTTGTTATATTTATATATATTTCTTTGTCAAAGACCTTCTTTCCTGATGGTTATTTAGGTCCAATAAACATTCATGAATCCTTCCCCTTCTCCTAGCCCCATGCCAGGCACCAGGGATATAAAGACGAATCAGGCACATTTTCTTCTGTTATAGGGCCCATAGTTTAGTTGGAGAGGCAGACACATCAACCAGAGACTCTACCTCAGTTTGTTAAGAAGTGGGCACAGTGGTAGAGAAACGAGTGAAAAGGATGAATTCCTTAGGGAAGATGTTAGATCCAGTATTAAATATTAGTATGAGCATATAAATGCAGCTGTGGAGGTCCCCAGACCTTTAGCTGGGACATCTTGAGTAGATAGTGAAAATTCAAACTGCTGGCCATACTTTGGGTCAGATAATTGTTTAGGCAGCCTGTAGATAAGATCATGGGATCCTGTCATGATCCAGAAGTCTGGAGAGGTTCCATTCTTTTAAACACAACATTTGTAGTAGAAATCTTGGGCTGTATTCCCCCATGGGGGACATGCTTTGGAAAGAGCAGTCCTCCTTTGGTATGTAATTCAGCAATCTGAAAACAATTATTATAATAAAATAAACTGATACAAATAGTATATGTGGTATATCCCAGAAGTCTTTAGCATTTTGTTTACTCAGTAACATTTGGTAAGTGCTTATTATGTGCCAGACACTGTCCTAGGCATTTGAATTCAAAGAACAAATACTACATGTAACCTCTGCTTGTAGAACATAAAATCTTATGGGAAAGGATTATAGCAAATGAATAATTACCCAAATTATTCATTAAAATATGACAAGTGCTATTGTAAGTGATAAAAGCTATTGTGTTGTCTACCATGCTTCTATTCTTTCTTCTAGTGACAGTGTTTTGATTTTGTCTTTGAGAAACACCTTTGACCATTGTGTGCAACCTTGATAGGACTGTTAGTCAACATGCTCTGCCCCTAACTTGTGATCAACACCAATAAAGCACTCCTTTCCAGGAATCAGTATGAACTTTCTCCTTGTGGTTTCATAGACTAAATATTTTGAAATTCTGTTGTTGATTGACTCTTTGTTTTTTTCTTTAAATTATCCATGTCCTGTATAATAACATAAATACATATATATATAATATATATATATAACATAGGATATATATATAATAATACTGGCTGTGTTAAGACAATTATCATTTGCAGCTGGGAAATAATCCTTGTATATAATATATTATAGGTTGTGCTCTTATTTGAGTATTGCCTACATTGCCTAATATTACCAATTGCCTGTATTACCTTGCCCTATAGCCTTGCAACAAATTTCTTAAGTAGTTTTAACTGCTTAAAACCAGTTGTAGTATTTATAGTATTAACTAAAAAGTCAGGATTCAAATAAGAAGTAAATTACATTGTGGCATGATTTTGAGGATTTGGTGGAGTTTAAGAATAGATAATTTGGGGCTGGGATCGTAGCTCAGCGGTAGAGCACGTGCCTCGCATGCGTGAGGCCCTGGGTTCGATCCTCAGCACCACATACAAAGCAACAGAATAAAGACAATGTGTCCATCTACAACTAAAAAAAAAAAATTAAAAAAAATAGATAATTTATTTGATGGTGATGCTCAGAATATTCTATTTTAAATAGTATGAATTTAGTAGCATAGAATTTCGTCTTGTATTTGCAATGTATAACATATTTATAATAATCAGAAGCCATAATATTTGTAAAACAGAAAGTAAATATTATAAACTTTGACAAAAAACTATCCCATGACAGAAGTCCAGAGGTGGTGAGGTGTGCTACCTTTCTTCTTAAGAGTGTTCAGATCAATAACAATTTTGAAAACTGCTGAATCCTAAAATAGAGGAGTAATTAAATCTCTTAAATTTATACAGTTACCCAACTGAAAAACTAGAAGTCTGTGAATGAACCCAAACCATAGGTGGGGGGAGGTGGGGCAAGAGTAAAACTCTTCATCTTTCATGGAGCAAAGTCAATGGCCACTGACTGCTAAGGTTGAAAAATCAAGAAAGCGGTGCAGGTATTTTGTTTATTTTAAGTGAAAGCAGAAACCACTAGAACACTAAAATATAAATTTGTTAGCAGAGATGTCCTGTAGGGGGTCGTGGGGAGTAGGGGAAAGGGGCTAGATAGAGGTTACAATTTTACATCGACTTGGCTGAAGAAGATCTGGCATTTTAAAATGTCTGCACATCTTCAACCTCATGATGGCATTAGGAAAGCAAGATGATCCTGGCTGTGTTGACAATTATCATTTTCAGTTGGGAAATAATCCTTGTGCAAAACTTATCATAGATTGGGTTTTTATTTGAATATTATACGTTGGGTCTGTAACTGAAAACATATGGGTGAAAATTGCCCAGAATTCGTGAGGGAAATGATGACAGGGGTTGGAGACTATGTACACAAGGAAGGGGGGTGGGTTGCTTATCCTGGAGAAGAGAAAAAGCTGAAGGGAGAAAAAGTTAACCTCTGGGAAGTGCAGTAGAAACTTGGAGAACATTGGCCAACGCTTTCCATCTCACTGGACCAAGCAGAAGAAAATGGATTTAGATGACACAGAAAGAGTCTTTTTTTAAGATCCAGCTAGACTTCATGATCTGTAAGTGTGACTTAGGAACATATAGTCCCCAAAACTTTTGGAGTGCTTTAGAAATAGGCAGAATAATTTTATTTTCAAAATAAGGATTTGTACCAGATTTGAGGCAGTTTTAGAGATGCAGCGAGTATGTTCTATAACCAGAAGTCTGTGTCTTCACTGTGACAAAGGTTAATGATAGAGTAGACTAGATAGTCCCACCTCGGCTGTGATTCCCAGATAGTACCTCAGCGGGGAGGGTGGAAAATCAATATTTACACTTTTTCTCTCTCAAGTACTATGCTGACTGCTGGTACCTTTAAAATATATATGCACACATATACATATCCCTTTATATATCATATTTTAACAGAAATTCATATATCCTTGGGAGTAGAGTTATCAAATCCTTAGTTGCACCATTTTAAAAATATTTGTTTTATATTCCTAACAAAACGTAATAAGTTTTTAATGCTGAGAAACATCAGAAGCACAGAAAGTACAAGACACACAATCCCTTTTTCTCATTAAAAAGTAAGCAAGCAAACAAAGACACATAAACAACTTTGGCACTGCCTCATCCTGACTGTGAGGTCCAGCTGGGTTTCCCTTTGGTGGGAATCTGCTTTTGGAGGCTCATCCTCTCAAGAATGGGAAAGGAATTCATGATCAGCTGCATCTCCTTCTTCTCTCCTCACTGCAGTGGGCCCCCACGTTCCCATTCTCTGACACATATTGGAGCAATTATAAGAAATGTGGTGGGCTGAGGTTGTGGCTCAGTGGCAGAACACTTGCCTCACACGTGTGAGGCACTGGGTTCGATCCTCACACCACATAAAAATAAATAAACAAAATAAAGACACTGTGTCCATGTATAACTAAAAAATATTTTTAAAAAAGAAGAAGAAAAGAAAAGAAATGTGATGATGGAGTGTTGGCAACCTGGCACCTAAATCAGGGTAGCTGTGGCCCAGGCACGTTTAGTTAAGACACTAGCTTGAATAACTGGGTATTGGTTCAGGCATTTTGTATTAACACTGGGTTGGGTTTTCAACTTTGGACTTTGAGTGTGAAGGGCTCATGGTTGCTTTAGGTTTGGTGCAGGAGAGCCAGATGCAGGGAAGGAAGGGGATGACTATTGTATTGGTTCTTTAACCAATAGTGCCCACTGCAGGAGGGTGTCAGAGCTAAAACAAATTTGAGAATAGCAAAGCATGCTGGTCACAGGTGACAGAGGCACATTACTAGCCAGATCTTTCTATTTACACAAAGACTTGAGATGTGTGTTTGGTTTTATATCAGTGTAGTTCTCACTCTGCCCATCACCTCTGCCCACTCTTAAAGTCTTAAGGATGATACTTCGGTTTCTCTTGATTTTTCCTGGAAGAAAACACTTCTTTTTCTATACCCTCCCCTACTGACAAAGTGGCTACATAGAATACACAGGAGCTGAAGTTCTCAATTTGTTCAGCAGTTACTCCAACATGTTTAACATTTTTTGCCCTCTACTCTTTGCTGGTTGCAGTGGTTGGACCCACATCTGCCCTGAGCACACACACGAGGACCATGCAATCACACTGGCTCTGCATTCTGAACATAAAGGATTTCAGAGCTAGAAAGAAGCATTAAGGAATTTTTAAACTTTTAAGCTTTTAATTTGCAGATAACAAAAAAAAAAAAAAAAGAAAGAAAGAAAGAAAAGAAAAATTGAATCCTAGAGAGACTACTAAGATTCTCTCAAAAACCCAAAAAACTTGGAGTTCTGCAATTTGGTTTTTTTAAAGAGCCGAGATTTAGATATTTTACCACAATCTTTCCCTTGCCTGCTACTGTAAGCAGCGTAGGTAGAAGGCATTGGGTCTCCCCTTGGCAGGGTAGGTGCAGGAGAGCACGGTAGGCCCCAGTCACTTATCAATAGGGACCGCCTCGGGGCCCAGCAGGGCATTTAGACCATTGGCTTTTTTATTTCTTTTATCAGAAGTGATATAATTTCTGAAAAAGCAGAAAATCAACAGGAAGGGAAACAAAGAAGGCTCAAAGGCTACTAATGAATCAGGAAATTGGCCAATGGAAAATGCCAAGTACCTTTTTACAACAAAAATGTATTCTTTAATTTTTTCTGCCTCAGACATCTACCCTTCCATCCTGAGTAACTTTCTCTCATGCTGGTCTTGGTTTAATGTGTGACCAACTTAAACACCAGGAATTCAAGACTTTGAGGATGGGGAACAAGGGAGTTGGAAGTCACTGTCAGGATTAAGAAGAGGCACTAGAGGTGAACATCTTGTCTGGTTATGCTGTCAGTCAGGGTTTTGGACAACTTGGTTCATTCATCTCAATTTGTATATGTGGTATAATTAATTGGCAGGACTCTAAGCTCATAAATACTCTCTGAGTGTAGAGTATATTCTAGTCTTTTTATTTTAGGAGTTGCATGATCTTCTTCTACCATAACCTCTGATATCACTTGTATGTGGAAATGACTTTAATAAGCCCTCTTTTTTAGCAGTCAAGGCAGAGATGTGATAAGGTAGACATTGAGGACCTGAACAGCAAAGATTACTCTGTTCGTGTTCCAAATCTGTCCATGACATAGCCAACCCACTCATTCAATTATTTTCACAATGGACGCCAGCTCCAGTTATAGAAGCTGGAAAACAAATATTGCTCACTCTGAATAAGTAGCAGGGATATCTAAACCTATATCTACAAGTCTGCATATATACTACACACATATATTCTGTGATGCTTTCATATTGTATGTTATAAAGAGAACACACACACAAAGTACAAGCAGAGATTCAAATCTGAGAAGCTCAGGTAGGAAATACATATTTTAGATAAGAAATGATTGGGGAGGATTAAGGAGAAGAGAAGAACCTACTTGGGAGTGTAGATAAACATTTGGCTTGAGTTTTAGAGGGAGAAGAGAGAATTTGGGGAGATTGTGAAACTGGAGCAATGCCACGCGAGGGGAGTTGGAGGGATTTGGTTCTGCATGTAGATCTCTTCACTGCTGCTCATGAGTCATGGTCTACATCTGCATGACCTTTGCTTGTTTTTGGAGTCCAAATTGCCTTTTAGAGATCCTCATTAGGAGGAGACTAACTTTAAGTTGAGCAGTCATTAACAGGAACATAAAGGCACCCAGCCGAGGACACTGCAAACCAAAGTTGGATGCCGCTGCTCTGTACTCAGCCTCTGCTGGCTTGTTCCCGTTGGCTGCAAACACCACTTGTGGTCTAGTTTACTTAATAGCTATAAACCCAGTAAAGGTTGTCCTGAGTGCTGTCTCATGGAAAAAAAAAATTCTGTAAAGAAAAGCGGGAGTGTTCCAGCCAGCTGTCTGGTTTTTGGGAAATCATATAGCCTCGCTGGGTCTTGTTTTCCATGTCTGTAAAAGGAGCTTCGTATTTCTAAGATTCTAAGCAGCTGGGCATTAAGCTTATTGACTACCACACCTGTGGCACAAATGCATTTTTTGGAACAGTAGTGGGTGCTGAGTTTGTCAAAAATATTGAGTGGGAAATTGGTAAATGAGGCAACTTTCTGCCTGTCAACGCAGAAAGACTGTGTTGACCTTTGTCACTTCCAGGCACCTGATTAGTGCATCAGAGGCTAAGCATGCCCTTCCAGCTTTGCCAGGAAATCCATCCTACTCTGGACACAGTCCAGAACGGACCACAGAAATTGTAAGGGAGTGGGGCTGCATTTTTTGCCAAAGGGAACCCAGAGAGATTTTATGCTTCCCCCCTTGGGAGGTGGAAAATTCCATCCTGGTGAGCAAGACCATCCCCATGCTTAGGACCACTTTGTGTATCAAATGTGAGATTTCCAATTACCTTCCTTTGTTTGACTCAGAGCACATGGAGGAGCCCCCGCCTTATGACTTAGTTGGCTTGCGGGTTAGATCCATCTACGGGGAGAGAAAAATATTGAAGTATTTTGGTTTCTGTGACAATTATAGCTCCTTGTAAATTTTTTAAAAAGAAGAATTAGACAGTATTAATGTGTAGAGGAAATTTAAAGGGATAGCATGCATGAGAGAAGCAGTAAAATGTGGAAAAGGGGCAGAGAATTGGGCATTATCTGTGACCCTTAGAGAACTTTTGTAGGACATGATAATATAGGTTGGAGGTTATCAATATGTCTATATCGCTGACATATCAATATAAACTTGGAGCAAATGTCAGCTGTGGATTTGCTTTATAATCAAGGTGGCATTTTGCAATTCATTTTAAATAAAGAATGTGAATAGTTTATTAAAAACTGGCTTGTATTGTAAGTAATATTTATTACAAATAAATAGCATAGTGGTCACAAACCATATGAGTAAGGACTCATTTAAAACTGGAGCTAGCATGAAATGACTGAAGAGATTCCTTGCTTGAGCACTAGAAGATCTCTTCTGTGTGGAAATAATCTCTGTATTTATAAGTTGACATATTTTCATATGCTTCTGGCTGAAATAGTATTAATGATAGAAAAACCTTGAACATTTCAAAAGTTGAGTAATTTCATAGAGACCTCTATCAAGATACAAAGCAGTGTAGTTAACAGGGTGGGGGGATATATATTTCTTAAAGGTCATTTAAAGTGTATTACAACTATTCAGTATGCAGATTTACATCTGTTTTTTAAACCTCAAACTGAAAATCTTCAAGAAGCATAAACACAAATACCTTCAATCAGAAAAAGGGCTGCTTAGCAATCTAAGAAGACTATAATTAAAGAAGCCCATTTTAGGCATACATGCAATTATTTTAAGATATGTTTAGCATTTGCATTTAGTAGAAAGATTGGGTTATTAAGCATACAACTTAGCACCCTTAGTAATCCTATTAACATAAATAAAATGGCCAGAAACTTCAGGAAGTTGATTAGTAATCTACATTTTGTACTAATTGTGGGAGGGCACATTATAGGTTATAAATACACAAGATAAAAATCCCAGGTTACTGAGTGCAAAAAAATAAACTTTCACATATTTTGAGAAGCATTGCCTGGTCTGAACTATTTATAATACTTTAGAGTGTACTAGCACTTTTTTTAGTAATATAAAAAGTAATAGAATCTTAGTAATATGAGGTCCCACTAGAGATATTTGCTATTAAATTGTTGCTGAGTGTGCTGAGGTTTGGGGGAGAATTATCGAGTTTGCAGATTAGCAGAGCGGGTTCTGGCAATGTTTTAAAATTGAATCAGTGATGCTTTAAAATGAAGTATATTTTAAGGATTCACAATAAGAATTTAAAAATAGATAAAAGGATTGGTTTGTTATCCTCGAGCGGTGTATGTTAATTAGTGTTTTATGTAAAATGATTTCATGTTTGTCTACAGGTTTAAGCATATACAAGCAAGGGGGTGAGACTGAGGCAGAGTTCAGAAGAGACTATTTGAAAATGATGTGTGACCTTAATGTTAAATAAGTATTTTCTCATTTTACTTCTGCTTTTTAACTTAATTTAATTTTATATATTTTAAATATCTTTCCCCTTTCAACCATCATCAGAGCTGCAAGCACAGAGTGTTCTGATTATGTGACATTAGCCTTTTGCTTGTGTTTCTGAGTTTGATCTAAGTTTCACCCTGAATGTTAACAGTTCAAGTTCTCTTCTTTCATGGGTTCTGTAATCCTTATGGAGACACAAAAAGAGAGGTGTGTCCCATGCATTCCTTTTGTTTGTGTTCTTATTGAACCTTGTTCAGCTATGAGTGAACTTGCCCAACACAGTAAAGCTACTTCTTCATGGCAGAATTGATAAATCTGCTCTCTAAACTGTCCATCAACTCAAAACCAAAAAGGTCCATGATAGGCAAGAGCGGAATTCTTCATAATTGTCAAATATCTGCTTTAATTATTTCTATTATCCTGTGTTCTACCCAATGGTGAGATCCTTAATGGAAGCTCAGCGAAGAAATCATAGTGGTTTGTCAGCAATACTTCTCAATAGTCATCTTCAATTTATTTTGAAATTATTATTTAAACCAGAATTAGTTATTATGTCACATGTAAAATTGTTGGCTCATATGATATGATTACTCACAGGGAATTTGTAATTAATTATCATGGAAAAATCTGTACTGGAAAAATACGTCCTTTATAAATTGAACTAATTTTTGCAGTATTAATAATTGTACTTTTTTAATATTTATTTTTTAGTTATAAGTGGACAGAATATCTTTATTTTATTTTTATGTGGTGCTGAGGATCGAACCCAGTGCCTCACGCATGCTAGGCAAGCACGCTACCACTGCGCCATAATCCCAGCCCCTAATAATTGTATTTTATACCTATTAATGGTGCAGCTTTTATTAACCATTCACATTAATTATTGGTACAGGATAATCTTAGATTTGCAAGGATTCTGTAGAGTTCTCTGATTTAGCTTTACTTTCTCCATAAGAATGATTACTTCTACTCTAAACCTTGAGCTTGCTTTCTTTCAGTTCTGTGCTGCATATTTGACACTTAGCTTTGGTTGCTCAAAATTGCAGTTTCATGCATGTATCCTATCTCTTCAACAAGAGTATCAGATTTTTCTGAGTTAAAGACTGGACTGAGACATTTTTACCCACTTCCTCCACATCCTAAGGCAGTGGTCTATTGCAGAAGATGCTCAATATGCATTGAGAAGGATGATAAAAATTTATCTTGGAAATTCTGCTAATCCTTAACAATCTTCTCTTGCTATTTTACCAACAACTTGAATTGGACAATGTTACAGATGCTCAAGACCTTAGAGGTGAACTAGTCTGATCCCTGTTTTACAGATAATGAAACTGAACAAAACTCAGAGAGCAAAATCACTTGCCTAAAACACACTAATAGTTAGTTGACAAAATGTAAAGCAGAATTCTGGGTCTAGAACATCTTTTCAGGATGTTCTCAGATTTTATTACCAATGTAAATGCCCTATTTAGGATCTGACTTCACAGGCAGACTCTACTCTCCTTAGGCTTATTAATCTGAATGAATGAATGAATGAATGAATGAATGGATCTGTGTTAAAGGTCTGAGGTGCCAACCCAGTGTTCTTTCTTGTGCATTCATGGGTTGGTAGCAGTTTATAATGCCATACTCTAATATCAGCCAGTGGCCCTAGAAACTAATTTACAACATCCAGAGAGGATACGTTCTTTTGAATGTGATATTTTTCCCCCTCTGAATTCCAGCAGTTAAAAAACTGCTCATGGTGATAGGTTTGGGAAACACATCTTCATCATTCACTACTGATCCAAATAGGGAAAACCAGGTCAGTGAATTGTACATCTGTATCAGCGAGTGAGGAAGGACTGTTTTCAGCATTCTCAGACATGTAGCTAAGCAAGTCTGGGGCTCTCTGACATCACATAATTTCTCTGTTAAACCAAAGATCTCACTGAATTTGCTGTTCCACCACGTCTTATGTTGGATTATTTGTTCAAAACTCAGTATCATCATTTGTCCAACCTCATGGTATTTCCCCAGGTAGGAAAGCCACCTGCCAGATTTTACTGGGTTTTGGACACTGCCGGGAGAGTTTTCAGTGAGTGAGGACAATGTAGAGTTTTCATTTGTGACAGATGCTATCTCATTTCTAATTCTTGTTCAAGTTATTTTAAGGAAAAGCATAACCCCACTTTCTCTGACCAACTTAAAAAAGAAAAAAAATCAAAGATCATCTTAGCACAAATAATAGCAAAAAGCACATGACAACATAAGCTTTTGAACTCCCAGACAGCTGGTGTGTCCAGCATCAGAGCAATTTTCTTTAATGACATCAGCACACGTGTGTATAATCAGAGTAGACTGTGTGATCTTAACCAGCCCTGTGTCACGTGAGGAGTTTCCCATATTTGGACTAAATAAATTTTCTGAGTAAAAATTAGCACCTTATCAGGAGCAGTAGGACTATGAACAGGAAGGTTGGCTGGGATCTTTGTTGTCATCTAAAACATACTTTTGCCTCCCTAACTGCAGTACTGTGGAATGCTGTTTGGGTTTGGGGACCAAGTGATTCCAAAGTCTTTCTCAGAAAGGAGAATCCAGTGAATCATTTAGTGTCAAAAACTTGGTTAATAGTTCAGCCATAACAGGGTAAAATGAATTAGAAACAGACTGTGAAATCTCACCTGTGGTCAATAACACACTCAGGAAGTCACAGACACAAGGAGAGGAGGTCTGGGTCACTGCCTTTACTGCAGGCAGTCATGAGAGAGAGAGGAGCTCCCTGGGACTCATGTTCCCAGGTCCCACTTACAGTCACCAGAGCTGTGAGGCTAAGTTCTGTGGCTGATTAGTTACCTGACCTTGGCATTTCATAAACCAGCAAGATTTCCAAGAATCATTTGAGAACTAACATGGAATTGCCAACCCTCTCTCAGCCTTAGTCCAGCAAAGTAGTGAACATACCCAGTCGTTTTTGCCCTTGTTTCTTACAAGAAGGGGAGTTTTCATATTGAAAATATGAAAAGACCATAATATAATACAATACATTTAATTTTAGGAAAGAGTCCCTACATTGTCTTCTCCTAAAAAAAAAAAATCCTCTCCTTTTGCTCTGAACCTGTGGAAATTTTGCCTTTGGGAAATCACGAGTTCAGGGTAAGCAATATCACAAAGCTCCTTCTGCTCAGGACTGTTGCCAGCCTGCTCGGGCTGGCTCCTGTGTGCTTGATGCTCTTTTTAAAATTCTGATTGAATGTCACTTAGTGGCTGGACCCTTGTTCTGTAGTTTTGGTGGATGCTACTGCTGTTACCACAATTCATTCATTATTCATTTGCTTATTTAACCAACATAGACAGACCCAGGTCATGTGCTAGAGAAAGAAATTTGCCACCCTCAAAGAGCTACAAACTCTTTCTTAAGAGTTTGCTATTAAGAAAAGAAAAATCAAAACAAACATATAAAAAACGGTATCCCCTTTTCTGTGCCATCAGAGTATACATAATACAAACAGAAATTATAAAATGAGTAGTAAAATAAATTCTGAGTATAAGCTTATGGGAGAACAATTCTGTCTCTCTCTTTTCTTTGTATTTGTTCAACTAAATCCCATAAAATAAAGATAATGTAGAAATTATTGAACTAGATAAAATTCTGACAATGAAATTTAAATAGCAGAATCAACTGTGATTTAGGGGCATCAAAATCCTCCCCAAAACAAAACAACAACAACAAAAACCACATTTAGAGCATGTCCACCCAGTTCGCCAAAACAACTGTTCAGCCCTTCCACTCTTAATCCAAATATTAATAGCAACACAAATAAGTAAAAATCAAAGGAATGAAGAAGAAAAATCTTCTTAGGAACATAGACTGTTCTAATTTATTTTTGACAATAAAGAAACTAAGCAGGGCTGGGGCTGTACTTCTGTGGCAGAGCACTTCCCTGGCACGTGTGAGGCACTGGGTTTGATCCTTAGTGCAGCATAAAAATAAATAAATAAAATAAAAATATTTTTTAAAAAAGAAATCCCACCACCCCTTTATATATATATATATATATATATATATATATATATATATACACATATGTATGTATGTATATACATATATATATATTTTAAAGAAACTAAGCAAACATTTACCAAATAGCTACCTTATTTTGCATTGTATAGACCCAGCCTTTGATTACTGGGTAAGACTTCTTGAAGCTGATGAGGCAAAGAAATTACAATCTGTTGCTTTAAATAAAATGTTACGTATTCAGAGTCCTACTTAGTTAAGCTCAATTGTTGGTGAATTTAAAATTGAAAGGCTTTGTATGTTATCCTTTTGATTTAAGGCCCATTTCAAAGGCCTGTTTCTCACTGGATAAATTACTGCTCACAATTCTAAGCCAAAATCAAAGGGGTCTTCAGGCACCTTTGACACTATCAAATTCTTGACATTGTGCTGCTAGATGATGAACACTAAATAAATATGTGTTGATGAATTAATATGAGTTCAATTAATGAATTCAATTAATGATCATATCTTGAGCTTTATATTCCTTTATAATTTATAAGGGGAGTTCACTGTGCCTCGGATTGTATAAAAATAGTGGTAGCATGATGTTTTAAACCATTGTTTTGATCTTTTATTAATTTATTTATTTAGATTACCTCACAGTAACACTCAAGAAGTTAACCTTAACAATTTGGATTCTACTTTAAAACTATGAAGCCACTATATGTTGTTGGACTAAAGTGAAAGCTATAATAGAAATATGCTAGGAAGTGTGAATAACTAGAAAAACAAACAACAAAATGTGTGCAAAAATCTTTATGAATAAGGTAAAAATAAATTAGGGCCAGGTGCAGTGACACACAACTGTAATCCCAGTCGCTCGGGAGGCTGAGGAAGGATGATTGTGAGTTCAAAACCAGCCTCAGCAACTTAGTAAGGTCCTAAGCAACTCAGCAAGACCCTGTCTCTAAATAAAATATAAAAAAGGGCTGGGGATGTGGCCCAGTGGTTAAGCGCCCCTGGGTTTAATCTCTGGTGCCTAAATAAATAACTAAATAAATGAAAGATCAAAACAATGGTTTAAAACGTTATGCTACATTTATTTTTATACAGTTTGAAGCAGAGTTGACTCTTTTTTAATTTTTTTATTTTATTTTTAAAATTTATTTATTTATTCTATTTAGGTTTACATGATAGCAGAGTGCATTTTGATTCATTGTACACAGTTGACTCTTAAAGCAGAATTCCACCTCTGATTAAAGTTTATTGCCGCACGCGCGCGTGTGTGTGCGCGCGCGTGTGTGTCTGATAAACTGTAGCATTTCGGTTCTTCTCAGAAATGTAGCCAAAACATCTAGAGAGTTATACCAGAGCTTCTAGACAAGTAACCAAGATGGCAGCCAACCACCCAGCTGGACAGTAGTCTTTTGTCTTTTCCCTCATGGAAGCCATGGCTTTGGCCCAGCTGAATGTCAGTAAAATTAGTGGTGGCAATCCTCCCAAATAATCTATGTAAAGACTGCCAAACTGGACCTGCCAGGCAGTTCTCCCTTGCTAAGGCTGTGGATGACAGAAAGGCTTCCTTGAAGAAATCAGAGGTAAGAAACACACACAGTAACTCATATCAAGCCCCCAGATACCCCAGCTCTCAATTTTGTTCCAAGAGCTCAGACATTAGCCCTGATATCAGCTACAGTGGGTTCTAAGATGTCTTATGGAAAAGAATATTTCCACCACCCTTAGCTGATAGGTGTTATATGAGGCTTGGCGAATGTTATGTTGGTGGTGAATCACTGAAGTCCTTGATTTTGTTGTTGCTGGTATTGTTCTTGTTTATTTGTCTTCTTGGATGGATTTCTTTTATTATTATTAAATGTACTCACACCAAAGTGGAGTTATAATGCATTCATAGGGGGCTTTAAAAATGTGTATGTATAACTCATAAGTCCCTGAAAGATGTGTTCCTGTTGGTGCACATGTACCCTTTAAGTTCTGCCGTGAAATCCCTGAGTGTAGGACTCTAGCTCACAGTCCTGAATTGTCTCCAGGCCACAATCAGGCTCTTCAAGACTTTATTCTTTCAAAACTAAGGGTACAAAAATTAAAAAGGAATCTAGAATTTGCAGGAAAGAAAGTCATTAGGACTTCCCAGAAAACCTTATCAAGATGATTAGGAAAATGGTAAAGAGAGCCATTTTAAATTCTACATCATGGAGGACTCCCTTGAATCCCGTGATTTAATAGAGGAAACATTTAGATTCAGTAGACTCAGGGTTTGGATTCCTTTTCTGTTACCTAGAAACTAAGTATCTTTAAGCAAATCACTCAGTCCCTCTGGATACTAATACTGCATCACAATTGTTATGAGGATATGATAAAATGACTACAGGCAAAGTCTTTATAAGCTATGAAGGGATGTCAAAGTAGGCATTATTACCAGTGGTAATATTTTTATAATACTTGGTATTTTTATTATAAAAGTAATACTCATTGCAGGAAATTTTACAATTATTTGAGTAGTAATGTGCTGACAACACAACTGCAGATCCTATTAAGTCTAAAGCATCTGCCTTACATTTATGGGGTTTGCAGCCATGCCGGCTCAGGCACTGCTTGGGAGCTCTGGGTGACCACAGACTGCCCATAATGCCTAAGCTCTTAGGGCCACTAAAAAACACTTTCTACCCAAAGACTCCTCAGAAGTAACCAACCAGCAAAACT
Source organism: Geosciurus inauris (assembly GCA_004024805.1). Taxonomy (NCBI): domain Eukaryota; kingdom Metazoa; phylum Chordata; class Mammalia; order Rodentia; family Sciuridae; genus Geosciurus; species Geosciurus inauris. The sequence goes on from PVHX01001093.1 coordinate 144,008, forward strand.
GCAGATACTGTAAAAACTGTGGGGCAGCCTGCCTACTGGAAAGAGACCTCTGGGATAGAACTCAGGGGATGGAGCTCCAGTGCCAATCATCTGTTAACTCTTAACACTCCTGGGCCTCAGCTTTCTTATAGCTAAATGACCAAGTTGAACTGGATATTCTTTGAAGTAGATTCTGGGTATAACTTTGTTCAATCTAATTTTGGTGGGTTCTTTGGGCACCAGTGGGGGCAAATCAGAAAGATGAGAACCATGTGATGTCACACCAGGGTCCTTCCTACAATATTTCCAGGTGCCTTCAGGAAGCCTGAACAACATGGTTGCTTCACGTCATCACAAAACAGGGGAAGCTAACTTGGTCAATAAAGATTATGAAGACAGTGTGTTGCCCATTTCCTGAGTGGGTGTAAAAAGTCCACAAACATGGCCAGAAATTTGAATTTAGTTATGGATTGTTTTCCAGGAGCTTAAGAAGTAGGTAGATTAGATGGTAACATTAGGACTAAATGAGAGGGAGAAAGAGAAGTATTAAACATTGCTCCAGACGGTGGAGTCCCACCTTTGTTATATTCTAAGTTGTTAAAGGGAGGGTCTGAATGCTAACATACGGAGTTACTGTTGGAAGTCTTCAACCCCAAATCAGCACTAGCTTCTACACTGATTAAAGAAAGCTTTCCTAGGGGATTGACCTTGCCAGAATTTGCCCATGCAAGGTCAAGGAAATTTACTGAAAATTTGGATCAGCTCTCATAATAATGCAAGAAAGAATAGATTTTTCATTCTTTTAAACTCGTTACCAAGATATTTGCTATCAGAAACTTGTGTCAAATGGCTTTACTTTCACTTTAGTGTGGGAAGAGTATATATCAGGCTTTGAAAGATGTTGGAGCTAAAAAAAAAAAAAAAGTGGTGATTAAACATGAATTCTTAAAAGCATAAGCAATCTAAAAAGTGGATTTCTTTAGAACATAATGAAATATAAGTTGAAAAGTAACTCGCCAAAGTGACACTGTTCTTATAATATTACTGGAATCATCTTACTGACTGAATCAGTAATACAGTTTTTTTTTTAATTAAAGGGAAGCTGATGGACTGACATTAAATCCCACACAAATATTCTGGTTATTTAAGTTTAATTTATTGTCATTTTACTGGAAATTTTCTCGTCTTAGTTCTTAAAAGGTTTTACAGGCTCAATTAGCACCTTTACTTCTAATAATCAATATTGATTTTACTGTATTCATTTTAGATTAAAAACTTTTTACCTAGAACTCAAATCAAGCCAAATCTTAACTGTTTTTAAGGCAACCTATCTCATTAAAATATCAGGCTAATTGGGTAGAACTTCGTTGCCATCTAGAAAATGATTAATTTTCATTTATTTGATTGATTTGAGTTCTTTATTCAGAAAAGAAATTATAGTTGTGGGTGATATGAGCTCTTTGGGTTTGGAATTGTTGGCAAGAAGTTAAACAAGAATATGTGCATCATTCTACAGAAACTTCTTAAAATGGGGTAGCAGTGATTATTTTTAATCATATTGCAGATTCTGTTTTGGGCCTATTTATCTCTGTATTTTAATACACTTGATGTGTGAAGGAGCTTATTCTTCTGCTCAGATCTTATGTTTATTTCCCAGGGCACATTGCCTAACTGGGAACCTCGGAAGTAGCCCTCGTATGTTAGGAGATGTCTTCCTGGAGAGAACAAGTGAAGTAAACAGTCAGGGGTGATTCCTGATCATCCACTGGTCTGTGACAGTGAGCCGGAATTATTCATTTTCTTTGTTACATTATTCGTTTTTTTGTCCTCCTATGCCTGGTTTTCTCTGACATGGACACATTGCATCTGGAACACAAACAATTCACCCAAACTCTACAATTAATTCCTGCAAATTTTGTTAACATATTTCCTGTGATTCTTTTGGTGGCATTCAATTTCATCTTATTTCAGTTTTGGTTGTTTTTAGCATGCAGTGACATTAGTAGAAAATTAACAGGGTTTCTAAAGACTGCCTTTTCCAGTCACACATCTCACAAACATTTGAGCTACCTTGAGTTGGCCAGGAAATGTCTGCCGCCACATTACTGATGTGATAATGGGCTTCACATATCACCTGGATGTTAATAGAATGAAATCACTTACTGCTTCTGAAAGCAGCTTTGTTCTCTGCGCTGTCCTGAAGGTACTGTATGAGCACAGTGGACTTGCAAAGTCAGAAATAACCTAAACTCCTCTTTATCACTGGCGCCTGCACAAGCATGTGTTTATGTGTGTGTATGTTTGCGTGTGTGAATGTGTCCCATCTTTATTTAATGGTTCTGCCAATGTTTAATGGAAATGTCAAAAATTCAGCTAGTTGCATAAAGTATTTCTGGGTCTCCAATCTGCTCCACTCAGTGACATGCAAACTTCTAATGACCGGGGACCTCTAACTCAGCTGCAAATAGCCCATCAAAGGTGCAACTTTATTCTCTCATAACAGCCTTGTAATGTGATCAGCAGACATACCTGCAAACGTTTCCCTGAGCTGTGCAGATGTGGCCGTAAAAAAGGCATGAATGCCATTGTGTATTTCCTACTTTCCTCCAAAAATGAATTTGCTTTCTGATTATGGCAGAGCGGCTGCCATATAAAATTTCCTACAGGTGCACACCCACTTAAAGGAAAGCTGATCTATGAAAATCGGGAACTACAAAATGAGAACGATTTCAGGCTATTATTAATTTTATAGAAGCCCTTTGCTTTGTAAAGGTATTTGCCATAGAATTCTATAAATAAAAGGCTTCTCCAGCACATTTATGATATTTGTCAATTAATTAAAATTAGATGTATAGATTTTTTTTAGATAGACATCTGTCATGTAAATTAAAACATGGACACTCTTAAATAATTAGCTTTGTAACCTTTGTTTAGTGGGGGAAAAAAACCGTAACTGCAAGTTGATTTGCTGTACAAAAGGTTTACTTAAAAATTGGATGTATATATTTTACCTGAAAATAAAAAAAGCCCCGGAATTATGGTCCACACAAAGTATAATGGATGGTTTCTGAAACTTCATTTTGAGTTTTTAACCTATTTCTCCTCCAAGGCACATGGGCTTGTGAATAGCATACATTCTTCATATCACATTCAGAGTCTAATCTGGTTTTTCTAAGAAATCACATGGATAGGTGTAAACAGATAAATAGTCACCATACACCATTGACTGCCATGGCTCATTTTTCATTTTTTGAAATAAAAGCCCAAGAGAATTTTTTGTCAGGATAAATTGGACAGAAAAAAAAAAGGGTTCTCTTTTGAAGTGGATACTTTGAATGTGGCAGATTTGTGGGAAATTTTCTTCTGCCTTTGACTCCTTTTAAGATCTAGAAGGCTCTACAAAATTGGAATCTTGGTATATTACTATAAACAATGTTTATCTGACCCTGAATTAAAGGAGTGCTTTTGAGCCAGAGCTACAGTTGGTTTAGGTTTTATAATTTCAGATATATTATCAGGTTTAACACTAAATTTAAACGTTATAAGTTAGCTGACATTTCCCTTAATTAGCCTCAGCTACATTCCTATAGAAAAGCTAAAAATATGAATACTTACATTTCTTTGTACAGGCATCTAATTACATTATTATCTGAAATAATACCTCCCTAATGATTCTTTGAACAATACTGCCTATGTTTTCTTCCTCTGTGCAGATTTTTCATAAATAACGCAGTCTGCTTCAAAACAAATAGTACATTCAGTAAGTGTTGTGATACTGAGAAAGGCAAGTTGGAGAAAACAAATGAACCAAACCTCTGTATTCTTAACAAGCTTCTAGACCCCTTTAATGCAGAAGTCACAATAGATGTGTATATTGTTCATTGGAGTATTTTAATATTTCTTTCATACAGTGTCATCCATCAACTATCCAAAGAAGGCAAATTACTCACAGGGAAGAATCCAAAGAAGCACAGAAAATATTGAGCTACATACCGTGGTATCACAAGGGTAAAATATGCAGTGCATAATATCAATTCGACTACCAACGACTAATAAAGGAAATGCAGTTGCTAGATTAATGGTCATATTAAAAACAGACCTTTTTATTTAAGGCCAAAGGAAAAAGAGCCTATCAATTCTGAGCTATCTTCATTATTTAAAACAAAATAAAACAACACTTCTAGAAAATCCCTCTAGACAATTTAAATCCTACATAAGATATACCAGAATTAAAGAGCATTACATGGACTTTTGGATGGCACAATTACAGAATTATTATCCATTGCATTATAGGAAATATTTTTTCCTCTTCTTAGAGTTGATCCACTATCCTCACCAAAGTCAATGTTTAACTCACTACATCAGTTTAGTGAGGCTCAATGTGTTGTCTTCACTTTACCAAAGGAGTCTGTTCAGAGAATTACATTGCAGCAAGGTGACATGCATAGCTCTTTAATATATGCTTCTTTATTTTTCAAAATTCCATTTCTTTTTCATTCATTTATTCATTTCTTTAAAAAGTCCTTGAGTTTGCTTCAAGGAGAAAAAAAAAACCCTTATACGTGCTGTGTGCCATGGATCCATGGGCATAAATAACAAGATGTGAATTCAAATACACATCCTTTTCCCATTTGTTTCCATTCTCAGTGCCAACTTTGGCTCAATAAACAATAACTTTCAGCTTAGTATGAAGGAAGCATTTAGTACAGAATGCACAGAGTGGTGCCCGTCCAAGAATGAGACTCTTCAGATGGCTAAGGGCAAGAATGGAAGGGAAACTCCTGAGATAAGGATTCAACAAGAAGGTGGTTTCAGATTCACCTGAAGTAACAGCAGCAAAGATGAGTCAGGGAAAACTTCAGGCATAGTTCTGCTGATCACTTTTAAAGCCATGATCCAAGAATAAGCAAGAAGATATTCATGAAATAAGAAGTTGAAATGGATATAGAATTGTACAAGAACTGAGATGGCCTGATTCATTCCTTATTGCATGGAATCCTCAACTTGTGTAACAATATGGAAGCATTAATCCTTTCCACAGGGCTCAAAAGCATGTTTCAAGGATTAAAGAATTCAAGGTGGCAAAGGATCAAATTGCTATTTGTATAGGACTCTTTCTAACTAGCAAGGTATCATACAGCATACTGGAAGAGCTTATTTATTGAATTGGCCTCAGAGAGTTAGTACAACATCCTCGGTGACAAATTTATTCACCACAAATGAATTGCATTAGATCCATTATTTGTAAAGTACTTTCCCATCTGGGAAGAAAGTTGTAGTATAAATCCCATTCTTTTCAGGATCTTGGCTAGGGAAGTTCTGAAGAAATTGGATTAACCTTTTATGAGCTGAGAAAGTCAGTTTATTTTTCTTCTATTAATTTGCTAAGTATACACAATGAATATATGGCAGGTGGCAGAAGACAAGCACTGGGGAAAAGAGGAGGGCCTTTTGTTCCACTCAGTCCTCTGGAAGCTTGTGGTTTCACAAGATTTGGGGTTGACTTTGGCTCAAAAGAGTGGCCCAGAGTTAACAACTTAGAAGAATCATTTAATTGAGACTCACTTTCAGATCCAAAAGCATCTCAAAATTTTAATAGATTTAGCATGTTCTCAGAGTTCCAAAATCTTAGCTTCCTTACTAATAAGCAGTTCCACAGAAGCAGTATTATATAATCTTGGGTGTAGATAAGTGGGAGCCCAGTGATCTAGCTTCAAGCCATAAGGTGGCCGTTGTTCACTATTTGACTCTGGCCAAACTAATCTTTCCTCCTGAGCCTCTGTGGCATGCTCTGTAAAATGGAAATAAGAAGAGTAGCACACCACTGGGTTTTGGTAAGATCAAAAGGATAATGCATGTCCTAGCTCCTAGCACTGTGTTTGGCACATTTTAAACCCTCACCAAGTGTTTGTTTTTATGGTTGGATGGAACTTTTCACATGTGTAATACAAAGTTTCTTCTTGGCCAGAAATGGGGCCTGAGTGGTCTGGAGAGTCCAATAAACATTAGTTCAACTACCTGATATGTAAACAGTGAACTTCAGATATTTTTGCTGAATCCTGTTGACACATTCAGCCCATGAATTTTGAATCTTATTCTGGATACTAACCTGGACCCATTCATCCATTCATTCAGAGAGTACCAAGTTAGGGTACTCTCTTTGTGGGCAGGTCCTGTGCCATGCCCTTGAAGAATAGAAGGGAGAGTCCTTTATCTTTTAGAAAGGTGAAAACACATGGAATTCCTCTTAAAACAACATAAAGCACATCAGTATGTACAGATGAGCTGTTAATGAATTGCATATAAATTGATTGTTAGATAATAGCTTATACTTATTGAGGACTTGACACAGGCCAGGTACTACGCTAAGACCATTATAAAATTCTCTCATTTAATCTGCACAAAGATCCTAAAAAGCAGATTTTATTACTCTAAACTTTGAACCCAAGAAATCTAACTCCTCAGTTTGTACCCTAACTACTATCCTAAAGTATCATACCAAGATAATACTGATTCTAACTCATGTTTTAAAAATACTAACTGCTCTGCTTCTATAGTAGTTTGTCTTCTTTGAAGATTTGATCCTTATAATTTAAAAAAATTGGTGCATATTAATTATGCAGAATAGTGAGTTTCATTGTGGCATTTTTGTACATGCATATAACATAATATGATCAATTTCACTTTCTGAAACCTCCCCTTCCTCTACATTAATGGTTTCTCTTCGACTTTCATGACAACATTCTTGTTTTTGTTATCTTTCTAGCTTCCACATATGAGAGAAAATATCTGATACTTCTTTTTCCAAGTCTGGCTTATTTTGCTTAATATGATGCTGTTTAGTTTTATCCATTTTCATAAAAATGACATAGTTTCATTCTTCTCTATAGCAGAATAATATTCCATTGTGTATATACACCACATGTTCTTGACCCACTCATTTGTTGACAGATGCCTAAGTTAATTCTGGAATTTGGCTATTGTAAATTGTGCTGTGATAAATGTGGGCACGCATGTATGTCTAAAGTATGCTGGCCTCAATTTTTTCAGATAAATACCAAAGAGTGGTATAGCTGGATCGTATGGGATTTCTATTTTTAGGTTTTTTGAGAAACTTACATACTGCTAATTCTTATACTTTCTCATCATAGTGTATTGATCAAACTCTTAAACTGCATTTACTAGCCATCATAATTCTTTAAATTTTTGTCACCAATTTCCAATTTATAGAGAGATGGTATATGTTTGTTAGTTAGATGCCTTGCTTTACTGAAAGAATTGCAGCGTTCTCACTGAGTAATCCAGACAGGGAGGTCATTTCTATCCTCAATTTTTTGCTAAGGAAGTTGGGTCTCGTATTGTGTCACTCCACTGATGGTCAGGACCATGTATAGCTTGAACTTAGGTCTTTTGGTCCAAATAAATAATGGAATTATGATTAGTCTTTTAAAAATGGGAAATGCATTTTATGCAATTTAGGCAACCAAAGATTCTTTAATCTTGCTGCATAAACTGACATCATCCCTCTGTAGGCAGCTCATTTCTAGCTCATTGAGTCAATATCACTGATGGCCTCCCAAGTGCTAAGCACCATCAGGGAGGCAAAAACAAATAGGGCACAGTACCTGACCGCAGAGAACTTATTTGAAAGGGGGAAATCAGCATCATTAATGAAAGGCTAAGTAAATAAATACATATATTACTAACATTGATACTAATAACAATGGCTCTGAAAGAAGGATTGGCATTTTGGGGATTGAGGGAGTCTGTGTAGCTGGCTTGAAGCCCCTATCAAAGGAGGTGACTATCTTAGCAGGGGAGGGAGCTCATGTCAAATAAATGCAAAGCTGGTTTACTCCTCTGATTATTGGGGGGAGGCATTAAAATATAATTTAAAAACACTGCTGTCTGCTTTATCTTTTCTACCAGTTGTTTTGTTTTCACGGATACAGTATGAAATATTTCATGAACTCAAATGAAAATTTCACACCCTAAAGGAAAACATTTGAAATTCCTATTTTCAATTTTTTCATATTTAGCATTATGCACATTTTAAAGCTATTCCACGTTGTTCAACTACTGCATAGAAAACAGCTCCAAGTAATGCACTTAGCAGTTTCCCTTTAAGAAAAGATTTCAGGACTGTTTCTCAGATGGTCATTCAGTGATACAAACCTGTAGGACTGAGATAAATTGCTCCTGGAAACATTTTCCTCTTGGAAAATCACAGATGAGACTAAATGAGACATTTTATATATATAGTAGCAAATAGTCATAGGTACATTTCATTTTGAAAGTCCCATCTGTCTTACAACCCAAACAGGTTTTGACACTGCAGAGTGATTGCAGCACTTCAGGACCCTGGGACGAACTAGAGATACAGGAGGGGATGCCAAAGAATGGGCAGCATTTTTACCATGTGGGTATTTTTAAAAAGCAGACCTATAATTAAAAATGTAATTATGTCCTTTGATCTCCATGACCACTGTATTTTGCAAAGTATAACTTGAATACCCCAGCTCTGCATTGAAGTATAACTGCAGCTTTTAACAACAAAAGAGAACCAGCAAAGCTTTTTGCTAGGATTAGAATTTTAATTGATATCATTATAGCTAAAAGTTTGAACATGATGGGAATAATGACTCTGGTGTTTCTCAGCACCTTATTATTCATTTTACATCTTTATGTCAGCTATGTGCCCAAGTCCACAGAGTCTGTAATATTTAAATTAATAATGTAAATTTAACTATTGCCATTAAAGCAAAGAGCTAATTAGGTCCCTGCTTGCTGACTGGCAGTGTGATGCAATGACTAAAATGGTTTGCGCTGATAGCTAATGCTGCCAGGAAAATGTGAATTGAGTTCGCTTGAGATTAAAAACCCTCCAAGATTCCAAAAGAGGGAAAAATAAAAAGTGTCTCATCCCATTTTTCTTAAGGAAAATAAATCCATGAAGAGATGCAAATAGCTTATCAAGCAGCTGAGAACAAGGTACCTGAGACATTATGTAATTATTTTGTGCCTCTCACTCCAATGACTTTTCTTGCAAACACTGTGGAGATGCAGTTTTTCTCAGGCATCAGTTAGACTGTGCGCCTTCTTCCACATTTTCACATTCTAAGCCAGCGAGGCCAGAGATGAACTTTACCTGTTAGTCAACACTTCTTTTAAATAATTGTTAGCATTAAAAAACAAGTAAAGATTAACTGGCATTCTTATTTATCATTATTCTCATTTCAGTAAAACAAACCAAAAATAGCGGAAATGGAGAGGAGAGGCAAAATAAAGCTTATTTCAAATTCAGGAAAGGAGGATCTGCTTTGAAACTTCTAGATAAAGAAAAAAAATAGTGCAGAAAGGCATAAAAGGCATTAAGTATGCACCTCCATTTAATAGAGGAAAGTCTGATGATGGTCAGAAACCAAGCCAGGGCTTTCTTATACTTGGTTTCCTCCTGAAAAGATTGTTGGCTTGCTGGCTGCTACAGACTGCCTGAGCAGAGCTTCTTCTAGAACATGGAGCAGACCAACCTCTCTGTCCTCTCTCTAGACTCTGACACAAGAAGTGGGCTATTTGAACATCTAATGGGGAATCCAGGCTGATCAGGTGGTCCTGTCTGAAATGTGCATGGGACCAATAATTGGATGTGAAACAAAAAAGGGGGAATTGGCTCAACACGCTGTTTAAAAATAAGCTGTGAATTTAATAAAAGGTGAACATTATGTTCATTCAAGGAGAGTTTTATACCTCATGTGAGACGACTCCATTTTTAAAAGCAATGCTCTTACTCTAAGGAAACATTATTTAATTGGATTGCTACCACCTAACACCATTCAACATTTGCTTCATTGAATTTCATCAAATGACAGTCTACACGTCTGTGTTGATGAGTCCATTTGTTAAGAGTTTTGCTCACAGCAAATTTATTCATGTTCTTCTGTTTTCTCAAAGCTTCTCTTTGTCGGGCTTCCCTTTTCAACAGTATGATAACATGATTCTCCAAGGATAAGCTGTTCTCATAGCCCTTCATCGTGGAAGCCTTTCCTGTGAGGAATGATAAAGACCTGTACCAGGTAACTGTGCCTTTTTGCTCTGGCTCAGCGAGGAACTGCACCCAAGTGACACAATAAGGGTCTTAAAAGGCTATGCTGGGTAAAGGTGTTGGTCGTATTATATTCCTCTGGAACTTATCTACATGGTAGCAATCATTTCTGTTTCGAGCCAAAAATTACTTTAAAAATGGATTATTTAGACTGCTCGAGGCAACGTTGCATGGTGGTTTGTAAAAATAACAACTGCAGAGACTGTTATGTTGGGAAGTTATGATAGTTTCACACATGATATCATCTCATCCTCAGGACAATCTCATGACGGCTTTGAAGTCAGACAGATCAGTTGCATTTCTTTGGAAGTTTGTTTCCTTATCTGTAAAACAGGGTAATCATCCCTCTTGGGCTTCTTGTAAGGATAAAATGAAATTATATATGTAAATTGACTAACAGTATAACCCATAGCCTTCAATAGACCGTGCTTATTCTACTCATTTATCAGGAAGTATGAGGTTGTTCTTCCTGTGCTACCTGGTAGCTATAGTCAAAGCGCCATCTCATTTTGCCCATGGCTAAGCCAAACTGGTTGTTTTGCCTGTATCCTCTTTTGTAAGGAGGTTGTATTAGAAAGGCCATTGCATTTATTTGTTCTTTCAAATCTTCCTTCCTTTTAAAATTACTGTAGAATGCTTCAGAAAGTTCCCCATAGATCCTCAGTATTGTTATTAATAGTCCCTTGATGAGCTGTATCTATATGAATTAACCACAGCTATATGGGTAGATGTTTATATAATTGTCAATTTTGGAGTATCTTAAGTAATATTGTGATTAATATATTTATATTCGCTTTTCCTACATTCTGGATATTTTCCTCAGAACAATTTCCAGAAATGAGATAGATGACTGAGTTGAAAAATGTATTTTTATGTGTCTTGATCATATATTGCCAGATTGTTTTTCAATTTACAGTAGATTGTATGAATATAGTTTCATCAAACTCTAGCCCAAGAATGAATTATTTTTTTCTTACAGAAAATCTGTAACTCAAAAATATTTTCTAAAAGATAGCACTACAGTGAATGATATAAATATCTGTTAGAAAATGAAATAATGAATTATGTCCCCAAATTCTCAACCATCCTTGGATGTTATAGACAAGGAAAAATTACCATGTTGAACACAGGACCTTAAGATTGGAATGAAGAAATATGTATCAAACCACAGGAACCACAAGAAAACAAGAATTTTTTACTGGGGTCTTTCTGAAGTAGCTTGTTCTGTGCTTGGATAGTTTTATCAATGTTTCCTGAGCTTCCATTTTACACTGAGAAAATGTACCAGCATCTGGAAGTGTGCATATTAAAACAAATTTTCTGAGAGTAAGGAATGGTTATGATAAGAGGATTTACCTTTGAGACTCTGGTGTCACAAAAGCAGCTGGGAGCATTAAATGTGTCTTGGTACCAACAAGTGTCTTGGAAGTCTTCCCACTGATTTTCCTTTGAGGATCTTGGGAAAAGCTGGGGGGCTTACTTTGACTCAGTGGTGAGATATTATCCTGGGACAGTCTGAGGGAGGGAGGAAAAGGGAAATGAAGGGGCAAGAGTGAAAGCCAGTTGCAGAAGTAAGATTATGAGGTAGAGGAAGCAGAGCTAAAGCTTAGCCTCTGTATTTCAGAATGGAACCTAAGTAATATCCCTTTAAAAGACTATATTGGGAAGTCCCTAGTGCTCTCAGGATAAAGCCCAAGCTTCTTATTTGTGGGCAGGCCTTTAGAATTCTGCTCTTCCTTGGGTGGCCACTCCCTGACCCTCCTTAAATACACTGGGTCTTACTGACCCATTTTCATTCTATGATTACGTAACTCTTGCTTTGAGGGCTCTGTACCGAGGACGCCTCTGCTTTTAGGGACTTTCTCCTTTTTCATTCCTGGGTTGGCTCTTTATATGTCACCTCTTCTAGAACACTTTCTCTACCACAAAAGACCCAGTCATGTTCCTCTTTTATGGTCCCCTTTTAATGCCTGTGTACACTTTCTTATCAAAATGCTTCTCCCACAGATTAAAATTCCCTTTCACTTACCAGTTTCCTCTCTAGGTTGCAAGCTGGCTGGAGAGTAGGGGCTGTGTCCTATTCCATTTTCCATTTCCAGTTCTTAGAATAGTGCTTGACTCAGAGAAGGCCCTTCATAAATATTTGTTATTGTGGAAGTCTTGACCCTGGCTGCTTCCTTAGATGTAATGCTCTAACACTGAATGCACTAAATGTACAGAGATTAGTATAACATATATTTGTTTCACTGAGTTGCAAGCTGCTTGAATACCAATGCCACCTTCCTACTTGTGCTGTCTCTCTTTTCTCTCAAGTGTACACACACACATACACACTACAATTTGGTTATTCAGCTACATTTTTTAACTAAAATCTTGCCTATAATACCACTTATGCTCAGAAGTATTTTTAAAATTGTTTTTAGTTGTACATGGACACAATACCTTTATTTCATTTATTTATTTTTAGTTGGTGCTGAGTATTGAATCCAGTGCCTCACAAGTGCAAGGCAAGTGCTCTACCACTGAGCCATAATCCCAGCCTTCACAAGTGTTCCTTACACATCCACTCTGCATTTATCCAGAAAGCATGACTACTAACTACTAACTGATCACATAACCTCGGTAAGCAATTGGCATACACTCAAAAGTAGCCAATAATATTCTATCCTCCTTCCATCCTAAGTAGCTGAGTTTGGGCACATAAACCCACTGAGGGGCTCCTCAGAACCACCTAGTTGGCTAGCGAGTAGGCAAAAGGATGTGATTTTATTGTGGTTGGTTCCCGAACTCAGCTAAGACCTGAAGAGAGAAACCCAAACTGGATCAGAGATTCAGCCTATTATTTTGGGGATGGCTGTGGCTGTCCCCAGAGCCTTGCAAATCATCAATGAAAAATGCAACATACTTTCATAGAATTAAAATGCTTGTTAGGCAAATGGCTCAAGTTCAAAGAGTGGCTTTGTTTAGAGCCACCTGGTGACATTTTCTCAGTTCCTAGATAGAAAGCTGGAGGCACTGCTTACCATCTACCTCCTGCCCTCTTAACCCATGGCTTGTTACATTAAGGTAGGGAAGTTTTATGTGTATAATTTGTGAAGTTCTCTTGAGCAGACAGTGCTATATAAATGTGCAATGCTGTTATTAATAATAAAGGTTGGCTAACCTAAGAATACTGTAGAATTAAAGTAATGAGATTCTATTTTTAGGCAGACTTGCCAATAACATGCAAGTATGATAAGGCTGTGATTTAAAGCTCCTGTTAGCCTTCCACAGCTCTAAAGAGCACATTTTCTGGGCCGCTTGCACATAGTAGTCAGTGCACAGAGCTCTATTAAGGCTAATGGCAGCTCAGCTTGGAATCCAAGCATGCCCAGCTAAAAATAGGCCTAGGTCTTTCAGACATGGGAGTGTGTCTCACAGACAAACTGCTTTCACAGAATATAGATCGGCTCTTCAGGCACCTTGCAAACCCCGATCACTGTCTTTGAAATGATCAAAAAAAAGCCTCTAGAATGTGCTTTGAAATGTTTATACATCTGCAGTTATGTTAAGATATAGGATGTGTTTGGGAGACTGTTATGTTAGTTTTCAGATGAGAAAAGATATTTCACAGAAGCTAGGGTTCAAAGTGATTCATAACTAGAAAAGGAGTCCCACTCCTCAGGAAAAAAAATAATTAGCTCTTTCTCCACTAATGTTCAGGTCAATGCTTTGTCAATAACAGTAACTCTTCTTCACCAATTTAGTGCAGCCTATAAAGATCATTATGACTCATAATTACAGATGCAGATTTATGTCAAAATGCATGTATAAATCTCCAGTTCTGGCAATGGGTCACCTCTTATCAGAAAGAAAGATTTGTGTAAGGAGACACTCTCCTTGATCCCTCTGGGTATTTTTCTCTTCCCATTTTGGGGGTAGAATTATAAAGATTTGCTTTCAATGACACAAATACGACCCAGGGCACGTTACAGATTCACAGCTGGAGGGAGTAAGGAGCTGACTGGCTGTGGTGGTGGGTGATGGGGGAAGGGTGATGGACCAGTGGAAATATGCTTTCCCGGGTTATTGTTATCTGGCTAAATGAAGAGCACCTTTTTAACACCTGCAGGCTAGACACTGCCAATCAGGAGAAAGAGGGTTATCTGAACAGAGGGAGATGAGTTTTAAAATAACTGAGGCTTGTCAAGGCTGAAGTCTACTGCTTGATTCTGGACACAGGGCAGTTAATACTGATGAGTTATCAAATTCTTTTTTTTAATATATGATTTAGTTGTAGATGGACACAATACCTTTATTTTATTTATTTTTATGTGGTGCTGAGGATTGAACCCAGTGCTTCATGTGTGCTAGGCGAGCTTTCTACCACTAAGCCACAACCCCAGCCTGAGTTATCAAATTCTGTGGCACCTTGAGTGAGCAAATGAGATATTGGTTTGGGCTTGCCAAGCATTTTCAGTTTTGATGCATTTCCTGCTAGGAAATCTGAATTTTTGAAACATCAACGGGTCTCTAGAGAACAACCCCGTGATGGTATGGGGTAGATTTTTTCCAGCACGTGTGCTCATGAAACTGCCGAAAAATTGCTGGTTCTTCTATTTAGCAACTGCCTTAATGCTGGATTTGCAAGATTACTATGAGAATGTCCAGAATTCCAACTTTTTTCTGCCTGTATACCTCAGCAATATATGTCTAGAAAGGACAATAGATATTTAATACGGCAGTTATTGGACAGTGTTAATAAAGATGAATAGAAAGTTAAACACTCACCCTATGACCAAACAATTCCACTTTTGGAAATATACCTAAAAGGAGCAAGTGCATATGTCCACAAGTGCACCTGTACAAGGACATTCATCATGGCTTTATTCATGACAGCTCAATCCTGGAGACAAACCAACTGTCCATCAACAGGCAAATTGATAAACTGTCATGTATCTGTGCATTCAGCAAGAAAAAGCAACTACTGATGCCCACACAACATAGATGAATCTGAAAAATATTGCATTAAGTGAAAAACATCAGACACAACAGAGTCCATACTGTGGGAATCCATTTATATGAATTTCAAGGACAGGTAAAACTAATCCATGAAAATAAATCAGAATACTAGCTACTTCCATGGGGCAGAAGGTTATTGACTAGAACACTACACAAGGGAACTGTGGGCGATGAAAATGTTTTATACCCTAATCTGGGCAGTGGTTAACATGGTCTATACATATGTAAAAAATTCATTGGGCTGTACTCTTAAGATTTGTGCATTTTACTGTTTGTAAATTATAACTCAATAAATATAAGTTTAAAAAGCTATGTGAAAAAAAATACATGCAGAAAAGTTCATTTTATACGAGCCATCATGAGCAAAGAAAAAATCATGTAGATATTCTAAAGAGTAAATGAAAATGGATAAATGAAAAAATATGAATCTTTCACTTCTCACTTTTATCACAGGACATGAAAATGCTGGGACTCAGGTAGCTAAAACCGTTACTGGATATGCTTGAGAATTCTTCATAGGTTTATTTTCAGAATGTTTCTCTTAAATTAGGAAATGCTTCATTTGCAATTTCTCCATAGAAGAAGGTGTTGTTTAAATACAAACAACCAGGAAGTAGAAATTTTCGGTTGATTCATCACTTGTCTGAACAAGCAATCAATTAGTTAATGATACTGTTGGCCTTCACCATACAGACTTCAAAAATGTATTTCATCCTCTTGAATATTCAGATTAATTCAGGTAGGAAGCTATGGTGTTTTTAATGCCAAAAAATTGATATTAAGTATACATTTCCTATTTTTCATACAAAACACCTCAGTCTTTTTGCATTTGTCTTATGCTAAAGACTTTCAAGGAAGTTTTTGAAAGAAATCTTCATGGTTTACTTGCCTTCCTGTGTCACTAAAGAAACAAAGAATCTTATATTTCAAGAATGATCATGACAGAACTTCTACATGGCATCGACTACTCATTTTCAGTTGACATTTCCACTTCTGGAATTCTAACTTTTGTTTGGAATTGTTAGTGGCATTTATAAAATGCTTGCTAAATTTCAAAATGGGCCCTAGAGATCACCAAGTTCTTCCTCTTCATTTAAGATGAGGAAGCCAAGATCAAGGAAGGTTAAGTGGCTTGCCTGGGCTTGGCTTCTCTGGCCGACTTCTTATGTAGAATCTGGATGCCTTCCTTGAACTCTGTGACATCAGTAGGTTTTATGATCAAAGGGTGATCACTGCTATATCCTTTGTGAGCATGTGGGCATTGTGCAGAATGGGGAGTCCAGATAAAGATTGTCCCAGGACAAGGGGAAAAAATGTGGCTTGGGACCTGCATTGACTGTGTTCACCTCTCCTTTCTCTACTTACTAGCTGTGTAGCTGACTTTCTTGCACTCCAAATCTCAGGTTCCTCATCTGGAGAGTGGGGATAATAGTATGACCTTACCTAGGGTTTTGTTTTGTTTTAAATTATCTGACATAAATCATCTTTACATTTTGGGATTTTAAAAAAGAAAATTACACTCTCTTATTTTTTCTGGGTTTCCTACTTCTACTTCATTGCACATGCAGTTCACCAAATGGAATGCCCTCCTCTTTCTGTCATATCCTCTGTCAAACCCGCTCTCAACTCCAGCTCCCTCCATCATGAACCATATTTTCCTCCACTCAGCCCACATCTGCCTGATTTTCCATTGCATGATAGCTCCAAGTACACATTTTAGCACCCAATTCTTTTGGTCTTATAATGCCCTTCAATTATTTTATATGATGTAAGGTTTCAGAAAGCAAGGGCTGCATAAGTATTTCTTCTGCATCTTTAACAGAATCTGGTGCATGGAGCAAGTGCTTGAAAGTCGCTGTAAAAAAAGGAATGAAAAGAGAGCAATTTGAAAATATTAAACACTGACCTGAATGATGGCTGGTGAACCATTTCAATGGTGATATTCTACAGTATCATATTTTAAAATATGTATTTACAGAACAAGAGCATCATTGTCCCTCACCCTCCTCACAAACAAACAAACAACAAAACTCCAAACAAACAAGAACCAAAAAACAAAACAAAAATTCTTGCCTGGAGTAGAGTTGTGATTTTCACTATAATCCTAATTCTGAAAACCGGGTGTTTCCTTTCAATTCTATTGGAGTACATGCAATGTTGCATCAAGACCAAAACCCTGCTTTGAATT
Source organism: Geosciurus inauris (assembly GCA_004024805.1). NCBI lineage: Eukaryota > Metazoa > Chordata > Mammalia > Rodentia > Sciuridae > Geosciurus > Geosciurus inauris. The sequence goes on from PVHX01001093.1 coordinate 161,278, forward strand.
TATGTGTCAGATAAGGACCCAAGGCCAAGAAGAAAATATGAAAATTATCTTCAACTCATGTTCATAGTTGTATTCTTTTAAATACTAGCAAGTAACAGAGCCATCAAGAAATACACTTCCACAGTGAAATTCATTATTTTTGTATAATTAAAATTCACTAATAAAAATACAATAGAAATGTTAAGTTTATGGTATTGATTTTATATATACTTACATCAGAAACACACACACACACACCAGAAAATAGAGATTACTTTGTCAAAAGCTTTTAAGAAAGAACTCCAAGTCTTGGGCTTTTATGGTAAAACTGTACCTTAGCTTCTCTTTTGGATTCTATGATTTCCTGGCATACATTTCACAAAAGATTTTTCTCAAGTATTAAGAATATAGAATTGTTTGCAGGCATGGAGGGGCATACCCATAATCCCAGCTGTTTGGGAGGCTGAGGAAGGAGGATCACACAAGTTTGAGGCCAGCCTGGGCAATTTAGACAGGGCCTCTCTCAAAATAACATTTCAAAAAAAGGGCTGAGGATGTAGCTCAGTGATGAAGTGTCCATGAATTCAATCCCCAGAATCAAAAAGAAAAAAAAAAAAAGAATGTAGAGCTGTTGGGACCACTGCCATTTCCACTGCAGCTTTAACCTTCTCAAGGCCTTGGTCCAATTTTGTGATTTATTGAAAAGATAAGTATTTTTCCCAGTTTATGTGAGTTCATTGCTCTCACCTTAGGCATCTGAAATTTAATTTTTGTGTAGTTCCTAGGATAGTTCCAAGATATTCTAACTGCCAGAAAAAACAAAGCCCTTACTGGGACACCACTCTGTAGAGAGCCTTGTTAACCCCATTTGTTCATTCAAGGTGCCAATATTCAGCTGCAATTTTGTTAGAAAAATGTGTGCACATCTACATAGCTATATAACTATAATATTCAGGGTGTTTCTGGTGTTTTCTTATTATCAGTTTTTAATTGATAAATAAAAATGGTATATATTTATGGTGTACAACTCAATGTTTTCAAATACATATACATTGTGGAATGGTTCAATTAAGATAATTAACATAAGCATTACTTCACATGTGTTTTTTGTGTATGTGTATGTGTATGTGTGTGTGTGTGTGTGTGTGTGGTAAGAACACTTAAGATCCACTGTTAGAAATTTTCACGTATACAAGTCATCATCATTAATATGGTCACCATATTGTAAATAGATCTCTTGAACTTATTCCTCCTTACTAAAATTTTGTATCCTAGGGCTAACATTTCCCCAATCCCTTTCTGTCACTCTCAGGCCCCAATTACCACTATTTTACTTTCTATTTTCATGAGTTGGACTTTTTTAGAGTCCACATATGAGATCACTTTATTTTGATGTGCCTGGCTTATTTTGCTTAAAATAATGTCTTCTGGATCCTTCCATGTTGTCATAAATGACAGGATTTCCTTCTTTTAAATGCCATGTGTATATATAGCACATTTTTTTGTCTATTGATAGACATCTAGATTGAATCCCCATCTTGGCTATTATGAACAATGCTGCAGTAAACATGGGAGAGCAGATGTTTCTTTGACACATCAATTTCATTTCCTTTGGATATCTACTCAGAAATGGGATTGCAGGATTACGTGGTAGTCCCATTTGAATTTTCTGGTGTAATCTTCAAATTTTTTTTTAGTTGTTGATGGATCTTTATTTTATTCATTTATTATTTAGATGTGGTGCTGAGGATTGAACCCAGTGCCTCACGCATGCTAGGCAAGCGCTCTACCACTGAGCTATAGCCCTAGCCCAATCTTCAAATTTTTTATTTCTCCAACTATTCAACAACTATTTTTAAAAAATTTTTCTCAAAAGTTGCATTTTAATACATGTTAACAAACATAACAGAAAAATTCAACAACTATTGATGTCAGCTATGTACCACTGTGGAACACAGCAAAGACCACCAACACTCTGCCATCATGGAGCTCAACTGTAAGGTCTTCTTTTTCTTTGAGCCTCTTGGACCTTGGTCCTTTTCTCCTCTGCCTTAGTTCCCACCATAAGGTCTTTGACAACAGGAGCAAATAGCTCTGTGCATGTCTGTGGCCAGTATGGGTTTTAGTTTTAGCATTATTTGTTTTAAGCTATATTGACTATATATGTCTCATCCTCAAAATGTAGCTAAAATATATTTGATTATTTTTAGAATCTGGCATCAGATTCTCAAATGTTTTTTTGAATGAAAAAAATTGGAATTATTTCAATTTGCCTTATATGCCCTAATGTCTATGGAATTTGAACAATTATTTAATGGATTTATAGGTTCATTAATGTTTTACAGAGGCTAGTTTTGTTCTTGGTAAATTGCCCTATTTTTTTCATGTTCAAAAATATAATTTGTTTGCCATTTGACCCAGTGATGTTTCTCTCCGCGTAATAAATGCTAATAGTAGTGTATTTAGAGCCTAATATGCCATAGTAAGGACCTAAACGTTTACATATGAATGATGACTATAAAGCTCACAGCTAGATTTTTGACTCTCAGCAAAGATGGTTAATAAGTATGTAGTTTAGTTTCAGACCCAAACTGGTAGTGACTTATACTGTGCTAGGTGAAGCAGAAGGGAGGACATCCTAAAGTGTTAATTATTCTTTTAGGTAATGGTGCTTTGATGAAGAATTGGGAAGGTGGTGTAGTGATCAAGATTAAGTGGAATTTCTCTGTTACATAGAAGCTATTCAGAATTGTTAATGATATGTTCATTCCTGTAGCCACAGTGAGATTAGCAGGAAATGGAAAAATCTTAGTTAATAGACCAGTTTCAAAAAATAAGGGAATGCACAAGCCCATTCTTTTTTCAAGGGGCAGTTTTTCAAAGCACTATTTATGATTATCCCACACAATGCCACTCTAAAGAGGCAGGTGGTTGTTTCTATCATACATATGCATTCCAGGGTATAGAGCTAAGTAGGAACTTGATCTGAAGCAAAGAACAGTTAAGAAGTCATGAATTGTAATTGTGGATATAAGTTATGGATTAAGGCTAAAAATTAGCTGGGTTCATATTTATAATTCTGAAGTAGATTTCAGAATATATCTCTATATTCCACACAGACGTTCCAAAGAATTTCTTTGATTTCTTGGAATTCATAGCAAGATGAGTCCCTTTATTGGTTATGGAATTCAACTAAATGAAAATAGTAAAATAAAATAATTAAAAATAATACAACAGTAGCATCATAAAATTCTTTTCATTCATCAAACCTATGCAAAGTACAAGTATTATTTTAATTTTTGAGACCAACATATTTTAAGATCTTTTTAACATCTAAAGAAACTGAGGCAAGGGGAGATCAAACACTTTTCTAAGCTCCCCTAGTCAGTATTTGGACTAGGACTCCATAGCCCATCCCTTAGCCATCTTTTTTACAATGCCTCTCAGGCTTTGGCAAAAGAAAAGGAAATTCTGTATCGTTCTTTTTTATCTCATGCTGTTTATTCAAAGGTCAAATTCACATCTCTTCCAGACGGACATTTTGTGGTTCTTTCTGGAAGATGGTTCATGATTCTTTTCAAAGATCTCTTTGACTTAAGGCACTCATATCCAACTTTGAAAGTTGCCTCGTCTGAGTTGCTTGAAATTATCTGGTGCTTACTTACAACCTTTTTAGGAAATGCCCTTCTGGCTCCGGGTAGCTTTGGTATTTCATATTTAGTAAAAGTGTCTGCTACCTGCCCTTAGAAAATGTCTTGGTTTTATGTCTCCCAGACTGCTTGTTGCTAAAGGCAAAATGTGAAATGGAGAGTGCTAGAATTGCACTGCACCGTAGAAATTAGGTGCAACTACTACATTAAAAGCAACGGCAGGGGCTGTAAGTCTGAGCTTTGTTTGGAGGGAGAGAAAGAATAAAAGTCAAACATGTGACAGGATAGGCTGCAAATTGCCTGAGTGAAGACAGTTTTCCTAAAGAGACAATTAGACCTTTCTATAAAGAAATCTTGTTTGATTTTGAACTGCACTTGAGATGTGAAGGTATAACAGACTTCTAAACCATCATTCAGTCAATTTCTACAAAGACACTTCATCTCTTTCAGAGCTCTTTCAATTTCTTCATCATACACACACACACACATACACTCATATGTATATATGTATATGTGTATTTCTAGATGTGAAAAATCCCATGAATAACCCCGAATTTCATGATACAGAAATAACTACCATTAACATTTTAGGAAACTAAAACTCTTTTATTTTTACTTTATTTAAAAAAATTTTTTTTTAGTGGTTAATGGACCTTTATTTTATTTACTGATTTATATGCAGTGCTGATAATATCTTTCTGATGTTTCTTTTACACACACACTTTTTTAAAAATGCACCTTTTTATTTATTTTTATAGAGATAATAATCCCTTATCCACACGCAATTTACATAATAATACCGAGAGCACTTTTCAAAGCACAGGAGGTCCTAGAATTGGAAAAAGACCTTTTCTTCTGCAGTACTGAAGGTGCCTGGGACTAAATGGAAGGCAGAGCCCATGGCTGTAAAACACACACACACACACACACACACACACACACACACACACACAGAACTGTCCTTTGGGAAGATGGAAATTCAACCATTGTTTGCAAGACATTCTGGAAAAGTACACACACACTTTTAAATTAATTATTGTGTTTTTATTAAGTGCATAAGACTTGCACATAATAGTGAGGTTATTGTGACATATTCATATATGCATATAGCATAATTTCAGTCCCTAGTAGTTCTCTTTTCCCTCTTCTGCCTCTCTCTGATCCCCTTCCTCTACTCTACTGGTCTCCCTTACATTTAATTTTTATATTGGTGTACAATTATACATAAATGTAGAATTCATTATAATATATTCATATATCCACATAGCATAATTTGGTTAGTTTTGTTCCCCTATTCCTCCTCTTTCCCTCCCTTCTACTTTGGACCCTTCTTCTACTCTCCTATTTCTGCAAGAGCCTTTTTAATTTTAATTCCTTTTATTTTTCTACACATAAGACTTTGACTGGCTTATTTGACTTAGCATGAGGTTCTCCATTTCCATTCCTTTTATAGCAGGTGGCAGCAGGGCGCGGTGGTGCACGCCTGTAATCCCTGCACTTCGGGAGGCTGAGACAGGAGAATCGCGAGTTCAAAGCCAGCCTCAGCAATGGCGAGGCACTAAGCAACTCAGTGAGACCCTGTCTCTACATAAAACACAAAATAGGGCTGGGGATGTGGCTCAGTGATCGAGTGCCCCTGAGTTCAATCTCCAGTACCCCCCCAAAAAATTAGCAGATGGCACAATTTCACTCTGTTTTATGGCTGAATAGAACTCCCTCAACACATTTTTTAATATAATTTGTTCTTTCCACTTATTAATATATCACAGAATTATTCCATATTATTAGTCTTTGACAGCCTTGTTTGTAATGATTGTTCAGTATTCTATGTGTGATTTTATCATATCTTAAACCATTACGGTGGAAATGGTTTATGGTGGAAATGATTTTATCTTATCTTAAACCATTATGGTGGAAATGGTCTTGAGGTTGTTTCCAGCTTTACACTGTTATAAGCAATGCTGCAATTAATACTTCTTTGTAGCTAAATCGAATTATATATTCATGATTATTTTTCTTAGGATAAATTCCTAGAACTGCAATGTTGACACCCAGGGTTTGGAAAATACACTGCCCAATGGCTCCTCCAGAATGATACCAATTTACACTCACAGGACGTGGCATTTCTGATTTTTCTTTTGAGGATTTGGGGTGAGCTGTATTTCTAAACCAGTAAAACAGGGCCCCTCTTTATCTGTTCGGTTGGACCATGAATAAACTGAGACAGTTGTCAGTCCCCTTTCCATTTGTTTTCGTCTCTATCTTGAGCTGCAAGCCTTGCTCTGTTGCGTTTTGGTAAGGTTGGTCTAAAAGAAATGGTAGGGGAGCAGAGCGGAGCGGAGTGAACACATCATCCTAAACCAGACTTGTGGAGATGGTGCTTTCCTTGTGACAGGGGAGAACAGCTGCTCCTTATTTCCTTTCATTTTCTGTAGTAGCCAGCATTTGGAACACTATATTGTGATGCATAAAAGGAAACAAACAGATCCTGGTGGGTTGTTTTGGTGCTCAGGGCATCCTTTTCATGGTAGCTGGAGATCCCCCTCTGCAAGATTCTGTCCTCATCAGTTGTCAAGAGTGGCTTACTGTAGGAATTGAGGGACTCTGGTCTTTAGAATCCCAAAGATCGTATTTAGGAATGGAGTTGATCGCCTGGTGGGAGGCTATCTGTCCTCCCCTCTTAAAGGATGATTTGAAAAAAGAATAAAGTCTGGTTTTTTCAGTTTTCAGAAAACACTCGGAAGGGTCAATCATGCCTCCTACCCCTTGTTTATCATGTACTCAGAAAATAGGGAAAAGCGGACCCTTAAAGAGTGATCCCAAATATAGGAAAATGAAGAAATACTGTATTCATTCAAATAAGAGGAGTCCATTTTGGATAAGCATAATGTTATTTTATAGCACCAACCCTTCATTATCCAATGTGTCTACATCACGACACTACAGGCCAGACTGTTTTAATTCTACATAATTTACTTGTGGAGTCGTGTGGAACAGAAATACTGTTTCCATTTCTTCTTGTGAACAAGTAAAATGAGTAATTTAGTATGAAATGTCCTGGGGATTACACCAGTTGAGCTGACTTGCTTCATTGACCACAAGGAAGAAAGTCGAGCTCTGATAATAAAACATCTTAGCAAACAGTGTAGTTAAAGCAAAACTACATTTCATAACCCAAACATGAACCCAAGTATTGGCTATATTCCTCCAAAGTAGTTGACAGAAATGGGCTTAGTCCAAGGTACATGTAAACCAGAGTTGTTATGCATTAATCTTAGGGACATCTGGAGGCCAGTTAGCCTATGGAATGAATGTAAATGTGCAAAAAAGTGGATTGGTTCAACATAATTCCAAACTGAATTATTCAAAGGAACTCTTCTATTATATCATTTCTTTATAAAATAAATTGGGATGCTGAATCATACTGTGTTCTAAATGTGACCTTTTCCCAAATCCCTAATTTCAGAATAGTTTATTGCAGGCCATATACCTCTCCTTAGCCAGACGGATACAACTTTCAGATTCCACAGCAAGCTTTAGTAATATGTATATTTAGTATATCTTTATTTTGACTTGCTGACTAATCAGCCCAGTGTGTTCCCAACACAAGAGCCTTTATGGATGTCATAGTTTAGCAATGGCAAAGCTTTATCAAAACATCAAAGCCACTACCCACTCTTCTTGGGAAGAAAAGACTTGAGAGCTGCAAAGCACTCTAATATGAATTCATTAACATCACTAGTATGTCACTTTATAGACCACAACTAGGGCAACAAACAACCTCTCTCAGCAGGCCTGTGTTTTTGAGGATGCCAGCCAGCCAGCCAGCACATTGACATAAAAAGGAAGCAGCTTTCCAATAAGGAAATGTGAAGCCCTTCTTCCCTTCTCCCAATCCCGTAGGTAGATATAATGATAGACAGAAAAGCAGTTCATGTTTTGGGGCTTTTTGTTTTTTTGTTTTTGTTTTATTGTTTTAGCTGAACAGAGTTTTCTGACTCCCTGAAATAATAGAAAACATTTCTGAACTCTATCTAGAAATGTAAAAGCCCAATGAGAGAATCATGCAACGCAATGATTCTCAAACTCTGATACCCTTCAAGTGTTTGGAGCTTGGCTGAGGTGCTATAGGAAGTGCTGGAGGATGGGGAGTACTCATCTTCTCCTTCACCCAGAGCAGCCTTGCTTTTATCTGAGCCCTGCCTTGAACCTCTTTTTAAGTACTCACTTAAAGGAAGACCTTCTTAGCAATAACCATAATGATAGTGATAATAGAAAAGTCCCAGTATAACTATAAAAATTTGATCTAACAATGATTAAAATTTGACCAGAATGTTAACTCAACCATAGAAACCAGGCATTGAAAATGCTCCAATTCTGTTACAGATTATTTTTATTTATTTGTTTGTTTTTTATTTTTTTGGCACCAGGGATTGAACTCAGGGGAACTCAACCACTGAGCCACATCCTCAGCCCTATTTTGTGTTTTATGTAGAGACAGGGTCTCACTGAGTTGCTTAGCGCCCTACTGTTGCTGAAGGTGGCTTTGAACTCGCGATTCTCCTGTCTCAGCCTCCCAAAGTGCTGGGATTACAGGCGTGTACCACCACGTCCAGCTATTGCTTTATTTTTAAAAATGTGAAAGGTATTTTATTGAGTCATTTTTGTTTACAGTTGAAACTTTAAGAATTCAAAAATTAGCTTTCTTGCCTATAAATTTCTCTATAGACACCAGAAAGTTTCAACCTTGAGTCCCATATTGCCCTGCTGCGCTTTGTCCGAATGAACCTTCATGCCACAGCTGTCATCTAGTTTCATGTGGCTTCTCCTACGTACAATTTCCCTTGGGAAGACCAAGTCCTCAAGGATCACATTGTGAATGGCTGTCAGAGTGCCACTCCTCTGGTACTCTTTTAAACTTATTTTTAATATGGCTTTTTTGGGTTTGCTTAGGCAGGATTCTCTGAGCAATAAAGATCACATGCTTCCCACTGAACTTTTCCCCAAATCATGTGCTGGCTGGACTTGGGTATTTGGGAAAGAGGTCAGTTGAGAAGCTTGGGACAACGATTATAGTTTTCTGACCACCACCAACTTCAATCTATCTGGCTTTTGTGATGTTTACCTCCCATGACTGAGCCCTGAGTTCCGAGTTCAATTCCAGAAGTGCCTGGGAGGTGCCATATTTAAACTCATCCAATTTCTCATCCCTGGGCTTCATAATCTTGGTGCTCAAGCTGAACATGGTCTTCTCTGCTGAGTGCTGGTTTAGGAAAAGGCTTAGCGCTGGTGAGAACTTGTAATCCCTATATTTTATTTTCAGAAAGCAAGATTAAGGAAGCCCTGGGTCTAGGATCTAATTGGTGCTTAATAACCATGAAACAAATGAATAAGCTAGTGGGAAAGAGAGAGAAGAGTGTTAGCTCAGTGGTTTAAAATGTAGATCCAAATCCTGATTTCTTGACAGAATTTGGGTGTTTTTGTTTGTTTGTTTGGTTGGTTTTTTTCCTGAGCTTCTGTTTTTCAAACTGTGCATGAAGAGTTTAAACTAGATCAGTTTGAGATCTACGTCTGCAAGAAATTATGGCCAGACAAATATGCTGTGTTAGAAGGAATTTTAAAGGGAAGGAGCAAGTTTTAAATACTGAAGGTCAGAAAGGTCAGTAAAAAGCGAGCTACCAGTACCCAGCACAACTGCCCTAAAAGCTGTTTATCACTGCTGTTCACTAGCAATTTCACATACATCCTCAGAACACCTCATTCAGGCCATTTCATAAATGACAAAACCAAGGTTCAGCAAGGTAAGTAATTTTCAGAATGCCACCCAAAACCAGAGCTGATTGGAAACTGAGTCTTGAGATTCCATCACCCTGTGGACTCAAATGTATAGGAAGGAGGGAGGGAAAGGCAAAGTGGTAGGATTCCACAGAGTTGGTTTGGCCCAGTTCTCCTTCCCTGAAAAGGAGCCCCATAACCTAAGTCTTATAATTTCCGATCTAGAGTTTCATGCATGAAACTTTACGGCCTCTTGAAAGGTGAATGAGTAGGTTTGATTCACTGGAAGTCAGAAACAGCTTTTTAAACATTTGGGAACCAAGGTAGGTAGTTAGTCTGCCTTGTAAAATTTTCTTATGGATGTCACCATTAGAAAAATTTATCTTACCTTAGTAGACTGCAAAACTTATTCAACCTCATCACATCTTCAGATTCAGTCATTGTTAGTTGAAAGATTCCATGTTAATCCTCACTACCTCTTAATTCATGTGATCTTGGAAAGTAGTGATTTGCTTTGCTCTTACCAGATTTCATCTATATAAAACAGGTCACTGAGATGTCACATTTTATGAGGTTATTTATACCTCCTCTCTCTTTTGGACTGCAGTTTGGCAGATTATTTTTCTTCTCTGTATTAATGAGAGGAGATCAGCGTACTAAATTTTGTTTATTGAAGAAATTGGCATCTGGGAATCCTGAGTAAACAAAAATACAGAATGTGAAATATTGAAATACTTTAGCCATGAAAAGGTAAATTCTAATTTCATAATATTAATCAGGAAAAGCTTAATATGAAAAATGTTCTTCATTTCTTAGTTTATTTGTAAACAGATATAACCCATTCATGTAACTTTCAGAATCACCTTATTATATTTTCATGATCTTATATGTGTGTATGTGTATATAAAAATATTCAAATGCATGCACATATTCCAGCATAATGATCAACTTTGATTCTTTTTGTATAAACATGTCTTAGCCAGTAAGTGCAGTTTCTAGATATATGGACAAGATAACTTCCTACTGGTGTCAAAGAAAGTTAACAAATAGCAACTATATGTTCATTAACATACTAATAACTATAAGTTCTAGCTTGTCCTAATTATTTCTAATAATCTCTGTGGAGACTAATATCTTTTAAAAGTATGTATGTGTTGATGATAGAAAGCAGGTTGAAAAGTACTGATTTATTATAACCCTTCATTAAGGTTAAAAGCATTCCAGTGAGATGAAGACATCTGCCTTGTATTTTCACATTGCAGAAGAGAAGTTATGGACAGGAAGAACAAAAAGAAAGAAAACAATGTTTCAAGTTGAATTCAAGCCAGGTTTGAAGAAAATAATTCTTGCTTCATATCCTAAAAGTTCTCAAGAAAATTCCCCAAATCCATGACTATCACTATCGTAGATGCTACCAAGTATACTTAACACTGTGTGTTAGCAATGAAAATTGGCTATATGTCCTAAAGTTATTTTTCAAAGTTTTACACACAGTTAATCAACACATGTATCTCTGTCTTTCTCAATGTTTTATTTCTTCAAAAAAAATTAACAATGAAAGCTACTACTGGAAAGAATTAAGATGGGTCAATTATGCAAGGTATTGGAAAATAATTTTTGAACTGGGCCATTTCTTTCCTCTTCTTTTAAAGGTAGGACTGGCTAAGGTTGGCAATTACAGGGTGTAGTGAGTAGTCACTTGATATCTTGGAAATCAAAGGAAAGGGCCACTGGAGAGAGACTGAACTGAGCTGTGACTGGATTTTTATCTCTCTAAATGAGTGCTACTGACAGGAACCATATGTGTTACTTAGTATAGCCGAGGAAGAGAACATGGGTGGTTTTCCAAGGAGCTGTGACCTGCTTGTGTATACATGTCTACCTGTGAGCCCATAGACAAATCTGATGTATTTATGATGTTTAATAAACACTTAGAGCCACATGTGAGCTTGGGGACTGTGTTTCTCTCATTTAAAGGATTATATGTGAATATCCAGGTTGATTTTGCTTTAGAATTAAAATCAATCTTTGTACTTAGTGGTGTTTGTCACTGCACAAAAACATCCATGAAAGTGTAAAGCCCCCTTTGAAATGACAGAAGAAAAATGAAGTAATTCCCAATTAAGCTTGCATTTAGCCCAGTTAAAAATAAGAAAGAGCTTGAGCAGAGCTGAGCTCTCAAAACACTAAATTAAGGATTTCACTTAAATAATCAAATGCATTTAGTTTGTATTGTGGTATCAGATTTTTTGAATGACAGACATTTACCCAGGAAAAGCAGATGGAAGTGACATTTTAACTTGTGTTTTGTGGTTTATCTTTTTCTACCTTTTTACTTGTAACCTACTTATGTCATTATGCGTGAAGCCAGTTTCTTAATGAAAGTACATAGTTGGGGCGGGGGGGGGGGTAGGGTCATGATAAAAATTCCTTTCTGTAATCTCTGCTTTGAATGATGTGTACAGACAATTTATATTTAACATAATTATGTTTGGATCTCTTTTCTGCTTGTTCCTTCTTTTTTCCAGTCATCTCTATATTCTTTGTTGCTTTCTTTTAGATTATATAAACATTTTTTAGAATTCCATTTTGGTTTATTGTGTTTTTGACTATATCTCTTTATAGTCAAAAATTTTTATGGTTTCTCTAGAAACTGTATAAAATATTTAATTCTTTATAATCTACTTAGAATCAATGCTTTACCATTTTGAGTAAATGTAGAAAATACCACCACATTGATCCATTTCTACTCTCCTCCTGTGATGCTAGAGTTGTAATATCTATACACATTAAAGCCCTACCAGACAATGTTGTAATGCTTTCCTCTTCCACTTTTCGACGTCTTTTTTTAGAAAAAGAGAGTACATAATACCGTGCATACATTGCCATTTCTGTTGGTTTCCTTTGGTTTCAATGTTAAACTTCTTCGGCAATGAATGGTCTTAGTTTTCCTTCATCTAAGAATGTTTGTTTCACCATCATTCTTAAAGGATATTTCCCCAAGATAGAGAATTCTGTGTTGGTAGTTCTTTTCTTTCAGCACCTAAAAACTATTATGCCACTTCCCTTGTTTCTTTTACTTTTCTTTTATTTTTTAGCAACATACTGTCTCTTCTCCTCTACATTTTGAGGTGTAGTGTGCATAATAATCCAAGTTTTAAAAAGAGATTTTCAGATATTTAAGTCCTAAATCCCTTAATGTTAAAAGGAATGTCATGCTTAAGTAGTGAACCAGCATCGTGTGACAAGAAATCTAAACATAATTATGTTAAATATAAATTGTCTATAGGCGTGACACTGGAGTTACTCATACACCTGTAAAAGATACGTATGCAACTCCAAAATTTGCCCATTCTGATTCTTATGGCTTATTTACATAGTGGTTGCACAACTAATTATAATATAATACTATGATGTGGATTTTTTAGTTCACAAGTAGTCCTCCTGTTTATATGTACATATGTATGCAAGTACCCCCTACACCCAGTGTATAGCCTTGTTCCCAAAACTGACCTGTTTGGAATTATATTTTCCTAAAAAAGTGGTTCTTAAACTTTAATATACTTAAACTGCAGGGGTGTTGATTCAGTAATTCTGGGATAGGGTCCAAAACTTTGCATTTCAAATAAGATGATACCAGATAATGACACTGTTGCTGGTTTCAGGACTACACTTTGAGAATGACTACCATAAGGGAATAAGCAGAGTACCCTAGAATTTGACTGGTGACCCATCAAAAGGCATAAACTGAAAAGTAAATTGGAATTTATGACTTCCTACCAACTTTGTGGGATTTTCAAAAGACAAATTTCTGTGGCCTTGAATTGATTTCTTATCACAATTTCTCTAAAGTTCTCCTGAAAGCAAATATTTTGTCATTCAATTGTATTATATATACACATACACACATATATAGTTTATACATATGGACACATACGCAGTATATTCATACTAGTATTACAAGTTGAAATGAAAATAATTCAGTCAATCAAATAAATTATGTGGTTTCTCTAGTGTCAAAAACTTTATAACTTGAAATCATCTTAATTGCTTCTCGCATATTTAGGTTTAAATTTCTTTTAATCTAGAGTGGAGGTTGACAAATTATGGCTTAGGGGCCAACTATACCCCGTGGCCCATTTTTGTATGGTCAGTAAGTTAAGAATAGTTTTCACCATTTTTTAAATGTAAAGAGGAGGAAGAAGTAGAAGAGGAAGAGGAAGAAAAAGACACCATAGAAATTGTTTGTGGTCACCCAAGTATAGAATACTTATAATTTGGCCATTTATGGAGAAAGTTCACTAACCTGCATCTAGAACATTGACTGATTATGGCAAGGTAGTGCATCAAGAGATAGCACACAAAAAGGGATTAAAATTTGGTTTTTGTTGTCAGATTGTGTTTGTTCAAATCCTGACTCTACTCACCATTTTGTGTAGCTTTGAAATTGACACAATCTTTCTGTGCATCTATATCCTCATCTCTACATGTAGATGATCAAAGTCCCTCACTTAGACTATTGTGCAATTTCATTAGTCAATACACACAAAGTCCTTAGAATGGCACCTGGCACATCATCAGCATAGATCAGACAATGAGGCACTCTTAGATATGGGTAGAGGACCATGTACACATTAAAAGTGAAATTATACTATGCATCATAAACGTATACATAAATGTTTCTGTTTGATAGTAAGTGAAAAAAGCAGAGCACAAAATGAACTGATGTTTTGTAGGCTAGAAAAGAAATAAAGGAAGGAAACACTCCCACTTATTAAGAGTGGCCATGGTAGTTTGATAGGACTGTGGATAATTTTCCTTCTTCTACTTTCCTGCATTTTCCAAATTTCCTAAAATACACTATGAATTTCAACTTAACAGTGGTACCTCAGGAGGAGCTTATGCCTTTGCCAAGGTGCTTATCTCCTAGATAGGATAACAAGATGAGCTAAGGCTGCAGCGGCCACCATAACTCTGCCAGTATTTATTTTGGTCTCCCAAAGTCGGGCCCTTCACATTCTTTGTACATAGTTGTATTTAATTAGGACTCGAACTAGCCATAAAATGTGCATTAATTGTCTGTTATTTCATAAATGATGGCCAAAATAACAGCCCTTGATAGGAACAGTTTGGGGGTAAGCACCACTTGGTCTGTTCATCTTCCAAGGCTCCCTGCCCCAAGCAAGAGATTTCTATTTGTTATCTCCTTTTATCCTGGAGAATTACTAATCCTGCACTACCATATTAAGTACCAATTAAGCAGAGATTTGTCATTCTTGCTCCAGAACATTGAGCTGGGCTGTGGCTGCATATTTCACAGACTTCTGACAGAAATTATTTTAATTAGACTGCTGCTAGCAGCATTTAAAATAGTCTGTATGGCCAGAGAGAGGAAGAATGATTCCTCAGTCAGATAATTTACTTATTTTTCTTTTTCACTCACCATAAATCTTAGAGTTGAGGTTATTAAGCCTTTGGAGGGGGAAGGGGATCGTCAGGGAAAGAAATCAGCTAAACTTTATCTTACTTTAAATACCAGAAAAGAAAAATCTCCCACAGCTTTACTGGAAAGAAAAAAAGAAAAAAAACTTCTAAAAGAAAAATGTGTTCGAACAAAATCTGACAGGATATTTTTACGTTCTGAATGTCTAACATGTTTAAACAATAAGGGGGATACATGCACTTTTTATATATAATTAAAGTGGGCTCTTTTCTTTTCATTTTTGTTATGTCCCCCAAATTCAAATAATTACTTGGCAATTATTAGGTTACTCTGACATTGCAAAACAAACTAAATAAATTTCTAAATTGAATACCAGATTTAGTAAACCTTGATTAAAAAGCACAAGTTTTGCAATTTTGCAGGGCTACATTTTATTTTATGAATTCATTTCCTAAGATGAAAAATTGGATGAATGCAAGCTTCTATCCTCTTTTAAAAATTTTAAATAAGGATTTATCCTTTCACTTCCAGAATTTCTGATCAGTACATAATTGGAATGTTATTTGCAGTTCCTTATGTGCAAGCATTCTGATTTATTTAATCAAATCAAATTTATTTGAGTATATACTGTAAAAACATGTTCTATAATATTTGACCATCAAAATGCATATTTTTCCTTTGAGTTCCTCAATCACACATGTGGTCCAATCCTCCCTTTAGGAATCAGCCACAACTCCATCATTTTATCGTTAATTGGAATTTTAATGTTTTGTGGCTTATTTGAATAGTTTTCCCCATGAAAGCCAAAAACTTCTAAAATACAAGGTGAATTCAAAGACTGTAGGTACCACAAATTCTCAAAGAACAAGTTAAATGACCCTTTATATGCCCACCACTTGTCATAGAAAATAATAAAGTGAGCATCACATGATTTAATGGGAATGTTGGGAGAATAGAGTTGCTTTGGATGTAATACTAGGACATTGCCCATAGGTTCTCAGTAGACTTCAGTAAATCACAAAGGGGGTTACAATCTCTGTTCACTCTCCATTCAGACTAATTTCACTATTTGTTAAAATTTTCTTTTATTACTTAAAGAGGGGATAGAATACATGATTGCATTTCTTAAAGGTTTAGAAAATGTAGAGTGTGTAATTCTGATGGAGAACTTGTGTTTAAAACATATGCAGTTAGAATTGCTCATTGAACTATGAATGAATGGGATGGGTTAGGGGAGAAGAAATAGCAGACACACCCACCAGAGCTGGTGTGGGAGGGAGCCTGCCAGTGTGAAGGCTCCAGGTGCTGTCCATGCTCCCACCAGCATTGAGAAGATGAGCTGGTGGCCAGGGAGTGAGACCTGGCTCTTGCTTGAAACAGATACTGGTTAAGATAGTAATTGATATGACAATGAAGTTGTGGTCTTCATCTAATTTTCTAATTCTTTGAAGCCAAATTCTTAAAGTCTCAAGTTCTCTCAGTACTGAGTGGATATCATTGTTTCTAGTTACAGTGTTTATCACAATTTTAGTATTACAAACAACAAATTTGCATTGGCTAATGTAGAAATTCCAGATGGGTGTTAATAACCTCAATTGTTGTAAAACCCAAGGGAAAGAAGGATGTGAATTTGCAATCCCAAAACGAATTTCTGCCTTGCTTTATAACCAGCCATTCTCTTCTCCTTGCTGATATATGTTCTATCTGGTGTCTTCTAAAACAGACCAATTTTATCTATGTTGAAAATCTGTTGTGACAGGTCTCATTCTTTGATGATCATCCAAATGTCTTAGGAACTGATTTAGCAGCTGCCCTATCTCCCATCCTCCACACTTACCTGCACCATGTGTAGCTTTGTGTGGCCCTTGAGACTAAAGAATGAGCCACAGATGCTAAAACAACATTCAATCAGATGTGCTGCCACCATGAATTCAAGAACAAACCCTTAGGTTTCTCCTGAATTACTGTCAGATTTATAGGAGTCAAACCTTGAGGCTGAGCTTCTAGTCCATTGTTTCTCAAGTGTGCCTCCCCAAATAACAACAGCAGCATCAACTGGAAATTTATTAGAAATTAAAATAAAATTTTTGGTGCATTATAATTATACATAATAGTGGGATTCATTATGCCATATTCATATATGCACATAATATAATTTGATCAATCTTATTCCCCAATACCTTCCCTTTCCCTCTGCACCTCTCTCCTCTTGATCTGTTTGCTTTGCTCTATTGATCTCCCTTCTATTATTATTACTTTAACTAGTGCATTATAATTTTATATATATATATGAGGGATTCATACATGGACATAGCATAATTTGGTAGAATTCATTTTTCAGTACTTTTCCATGCCTTTCCCTCTTCCCTCCCCACTGATCCCCTTCTTCTGCCGTATTGGTCTCCTTTCTATCTAGAAATGCAAATTTTGGCTTTTGCCCCCATCTAGTGAATCCAAAACCCTGGAAGTCGGGCCCCCTAAGCTGTAGTTTCATAAGGCATCCTGGTAATTCTAATGCTAAAATCTAAGAACCATTTCAATGGCCCAAACTTGACTGCACACTTGTAATCAATTGGAAAACTTTAAAAACTGTTGATGCCTGTGTTCTAACACTAGAAATTTTAATTTAATTGGTTTGGGATTTGGCCCTAGAATCATAATTTTTTAAAAATTCTGGTGGGTTGATTCAAATGTGTAGTAAGTGTTGAAAACCATTTTAATAGTCCAGACTAAAAACTTTTTAAAAAATGAGTCTTGTTTCATCAATTTCTTGGCATCAACTATCTATTGTTTAAGTACTTTCCACAAGTCAGATAGCTACTTTTTATATTTCTGAATTATTCTTACTGTCAAATGTTTTGTTGTATATCAATGAGTGATGTTTGTTTTATCTCAGCACTTTCAGTTTTATAACCCTTTTACATTAAAAATTATTTATTGTTTCCATCATAATCATACACTTAGTATCTTCAGGATTCTCTTGCTTTTGCAGTTATCAACTATGATGGGATTAACAATATATGCCAATGCCTCAAAATGAAGTACAGACACAGGAAACAACTTTTATGCATCTATGGTGGCAGGTATATTCACACACTTCTGCTTTAGAAGGTCATTTTGTTCTCACCTTAAAATCTTTCCATTAGATGAGCCACTTTCCATGATTTATTTCAACATTTATTTTGGGAATTAAACTGAGCCAGGACTAACATACATAGAGGTGGCTCTAACATAAGCTTGTCACCATAAGCCCTCCCCCCAACACCTTTGGTACTTATGCCAATATTACATTTATGCGTTGATCTATTCAACAGGTTTTCATTGAGAAAATGCTACATACTCAACTAAACATTTATGTAATAGTACTGTATCACCGATGCCATTGACAGTATTTCAACAGATATTAGAAAATAGCTACCCATTACAAGCCAGTCTGGAAGAAATTTCATCAAGAAAGAGTAGCCCAGAAAGCCATGTTCAAGGACTCTTACTCTTTAGTGCTGGTGGTATATGGTGCTGGCCCCACGAGCATGGAAATATATAGAAGTACAGCACAGTGGCTTAGCCTTCTGCACTCTGATAAACAGACCCAACTCAATCAGACATTTATTGAAATTCTACCAAATATTTATTAAGCATCTTCTATGTAGATGCCATGGTAGTTTATCCAAGTTACCAACCTGTAAAAACAAAGATCTGATGCCTATACATTATTCCAGACAGGCATTGGTGGCCCTATTTAGGTCTGGGCTAAAGCATTCCAATTTCCTGGGTAGCCATACCTGCTTGACCATGCCTGAGTTACTTGGTATTGGGGGTTGCTGCGTACCATGTGAATAAATGCATTGTCTATTATATATGCAGGTTTCACCCTGTGTGAAGGAAAGAAATGGAGACCATTTTTATGAAAGAGGTTATTCACTGGCTAACAGTCCAATGAGATTTGGGGAATGTCTGCTATCTGACTCTCCTTTCTGGTGAAAAGTCAAGAAAATGCACGTGGGAAGATTATAGTCTGAATGGGTATTCAAACTTGCTTGGCACTCTCGTCACTCCAAAATCAACAAGACAGCCCACTGTTTTCCTAGTGCGCAGCCCTCCTCAGCGCCCCCAGGGGTCAGGATCCTTTGGGTGGTTCTGACCCATCTCTCAGCATTAGGAGGTTAGACATTGATTGTGCTGGATGCCCCAGCATTTCCAGGGTTTCCGCCTCTCAGCTTTTAAAACATTGTGTTTTGAAGGTAAAAGTGGGGTGTGTGGCCAGTGCTGAGGCAGGGGAGAGAGGGATGGGCGTCAGGGGGATGTGGCAAGGAGGAAATAAGAGCAAATTCCTCCAAAAGCGACCTGACAGGAAATGACAGAGTATCAGTCTCATACCACCCCACTTGGCCGCTTAACGGAGGGAAAAGTCCTTCCTAATCATGCAGCGGTACCAGAGCGCAGTAGGTGAGGATGATGAAATAATAAAGCATTTCCCGTGTGTGTTTTTCATTAGGCCTGTTTTGTTTCTCTTCCAAGTGCTAGGGAAACAGAACAGAAGCCCCGCTCCAAGCACGCCACTGTGGCCGCCTCCCCTGGGAACAGCAGCTGCACTAACAGGAGGGGAGCCCTGGGTGGAATGGGCTCTAACACCTTCCTAATGGAAATAATGATTTGTAAAGCCCTCTTTATACCCTTCGCTACGTAATTAGTAGTCCAAAGAGCTAAAGATTAAGACTGCTGTTCTCACTCCCAGCATTTTTGAAAATTTGGCAAAACATTAAATGTTCCGTTCTGAGAGCCAAACAGGTAGAGGTCTTTGAGTAGACCCAGCCCTGGCTGGTCGGGTTGGACCTTGAATCACTCAACACTTATTCCATAGAAATTAACTGGCTTGATGTCAATTAGTGAGAATTTGTTAGCAGCCATATCCAATGGACCTCCCCCTCACCCAAACTGGTTAGTTGTCATGGAAAATATCTAAATACCCTCCATCCAAGCTGATGAGTTAGGTACCACAAGTTGGGTCAGTCTCCTTTGTGTTGCTTGGGTGTGTTCAAGGCCAAGGCTGAACATCAATTTTACCCATCTCTCAGAGAAAATAATTAAGAGAAGCTCAGAAGGAGGCTGTCTGGAAGATTCTCTCTAGCCCTAAGAAATAACCAGTCCAAAATGCCTGTTGTTAAATGGGTCATAAAAGCACTGGGAAATCAATATTTGACTTTCTGTTTCAGGAATGGTGGCTGCTCCATGCAGTATCAGATCAATCTGCTGTCATCATGGTGCCTGAGACCCAGATAATTCCTGTGTTAACTCTGGACATTTTGAAGGTAGAAATTTCACTTAGCTTTTTATAAATAGATGCTCTCAATATTGGGTAGCCCAGGTTAAAATGAACAATGTGATACATAAAATAAGGACTCATTTTATTAAATGTCTAGGAGAAGTGTTCAGGTGACCTGAAAAGTAATTAAATCTGTAAATAAGCAGATTACTGGCTGAAACGCGAGATTGATAGATGAACCCCTTCAGCTAAAAGGGATTGCTTAATGGACTGAACAACAATCTTGGACTCTGTCCACTTCCGAATCACAGGTCCAGAATCAGACAGGCTGCACTCCACCACTTCCCCTCCTAAGATAAATGAAGCTCCAGGAGGCTGCTGTGAGGAGAGCCCAGAGGTGAAACCTGAGGCCGTGTGTGCACAGACAAGCCATGCTCCCAGTAAAAATAGCCAAAAGGATGCTCAGAGCAGTTTTTCTAAGGTCTCTTCCCGACTTCTCACCCAGGAGGTCTAAAGAACGTGTTTGCCTCAAAAGGTTTAAGTTATTTCTGGTTTTTTGAAAAGAAGATATTAATTGCATAAGAAAATGAAGTTAAAGCCTCAGTGGGATAAAATAAGCTAAAATGATGAAAAAATACCTGTTGTAATTATCGTACTCCTACCATGGAAAGAAAAAAGAAAGGAGCCCAGAGCCTACCTTCCTCATTGTTATATCTGACTACCTTTCTGAATCTGAGCTTTAACCTTCTTTTCTGAAGGTGGTTTTGGTGAGGTTTGAGTACTGTACAATTTGACCCCAATTCTATAAAACTGACAAATTTGAAGTTTAACTATTTGGAGCATTTTGGATTTATCATCTTGGTCTTCTGCTTTGTTTAATTCATAAACTTGAATTAAATGAGCCATTCCCCGTGGTGCTGTGTGACACTTTCAGAAATTGACAATGTCAAAACATAATGTCTTTTCTTTGGTGCTGATAGGGGCTCGGTAACCTACGTGATCAATGCAATTTATCATAACGTAGAAGTGGCATCCCTGACTCCAGAGCAGAGTGTCCAGGTTGATTCTTTTCATTTGCCGCTATTGGGCATCCAGGCCTCTTTGCTTCATGACGGAAGATGGGTTCTTAAGCCAGCGTCTCCCTGGTAAATTCACTCACAGTATGATTTGGTTCACAACATTGACTCCCATCCTTGAGAAGATAACTGAATGGATCCCCGCAATAAAACCCAATTTTGAAATCTAGTTTTGCCAAAGCATTGCTGTCTCTCAAAGTGTAAAAGGTAAAATCTTATCATTTTCTCACTTCTGGAAGAAAACAAGGGGATAGTCCTCACTCCTATCAAAACCCAGGAAAGGACATCCCAAAGGCCATGACCACTTGTGGATCTATTTAGCTAACAAGCTGAAGTTTATTTCTTAGTGGCAATAACAGGAAATGAAAAGAGTAGATTCAAGGCGTACAGGCTGGTCTACAGTCATGCGCTTAACCTTGAATAGAGCAGAGAATGACTCTGATGCTCAAGTCGTTTTATCCTCCCAGAGTCAATCATCAGTAAGATTAGTATTTTCCAAAGTGCCCCAATCTATCTTTTGATTGGAACAACTCATTTAACTCCCCAAATCCCCATCTTATGTGCTCTGTGTTATCTTATTTCATTGTGAATTGCAGGAGGATGGCTTGGTTTTTAAGAACTAATCAGTTTCCAGATTGAGTACAAGAGTCTGTGGTTTTAACTTTAGTAACTATCCCAGACCATCTAGAGAAAGTACCCTTCTCCCTGATATTTGTCTTGATGTGACACCTAGCAGGGATGGTGGGTCAAGAAAAATGACCTGAAGGGACAAGAACTGATTTCCTTTAAATTAATTCAAGATCTGCCAAAACAGAGACCTTAAAGAGAAGAGACAATCTGAATGTTGCTGAAGTCTTTTGCAATGTTACTCAGTTATTACAAAATGCATATAGGAAATAGGCCAGAAGCTAATGAAATTTACTAAAAGAATGAATCCTATTTGGGTGTGGTGGCTGACACCTGCAATCCAAAGGACTCAGGAGGCTGAGGCAAGAGGATCAGAAATTTGAGGCCAGCCTCAGCAACTTAGTGAGATCCTGTCTGAAAGACAGAAAAGGGCTGGGGATATAGTTCAGTGATAGAGCACCCCTGGGTTCAATCCCTAGTAGTAACACATGTGAGCACACGCACGCATACGTGTGCACACACCCACACACACACACACACACACAGAGGACTTTTTTTTTTTTGGTACTGGAGATTGAACTCAGGGGCACTCGACCACTGAGCCACATCCCCAGCCCTATTTTTTATGTAGAGACAGGGTCTCACTGAGTTGCTTAGCACCTCGCCATTGCTGAGGCTGGCTCTGAACTCGCTATTCTCCTATCTCAGCCTCCCTAAGTGCTGGGGTTATAGGCTTGCATCACCATGCCTGACTCACAGAGGACTTTTTATATCTTAATTTTCTTAGTTTTATTAACTAACACATCAAATAATGAACAAGTAATATTTGTGAGCACATGAACAACTCAACATTTTGGCATCTACATGCTAAACTCTTAAAGGGGCATTCACCTATAAAGTCCTGTGTGAAAAGGCACACACTGATTCAAGATTTAGTTCAGACCTTCAATTTCCTTTATGGCACAGGGTATAGATGTTGACTAGAGTGACTTTTCTACGGCCTGAGAGGTGGGAATCCATGGTGGTCCAGCACATAGACCGGGAGCCAGACTGCCTAGGGCCTGACCCTCCACTGTACCTCTTACTAGGTGAGGTATCATTAGAAAGTTATGTAGCCCTTCTGGGCCTCAGTTTTCTCACCTATAAAAGATAGTTAATTATAATACTACCTCATAGAGTTGTGAAGGTTAAAAGAGTTGATGTAAGTCACACACTTAGCTTGTTCTTGGGAGCATAGGAAGTGGGTTTTTATTGGCAGCATTAGCTGTTACAATTACTATCTAAGCACTGTTCTCCACAGCAAAGGCCTGGTGTGGAAGGAGATCATGAGAGGTCCACTCCTGCAGTGATCCTCAGGATGGCTGACTGTACAGAGCAAGAAGTGAGTACTGGATGCTCCTGGCCACCAGAACTCTCTCCCCATAGTCCCACCCTCATACTAACTGTTTAATTCCAAAATGTTCTCATTCCTTCCCTCTCTGGCCAGGATCTCGTCGCCTTCTTCCCAGATCTATTGGTTTTCTCCAGGCAGCTATATATGCACGTATATGTAGATGAAGCAGGCCCCTCATTTTCTCCAAGTCTGCTTCTTCCCCATTATCACACCCTGTCCATTGCTCTCAGTGCAAAAGGATCCTCCTAGGGAAGCAGGAGAGGAGAAAGGCTGTAAATAATTACACATTTAATATTTCTATCTCTGTCACAGTAAATAACTTTCTAAAACACATGAATATGATCCTATGAATCTTTCTAATCTGAAGGCAACACCTAGTGTCTAGTCATTGGCATCTATTGCAGTGGCAAATTTATTTTTTTTAAATATACTATTTGCTGTCGAGCACACTGGCAGCATGATAGAATCATTACTTTATTATTATTTGTTGTTTTTAAATTACTATAGCAATCTACATTAAGAAACCTACCGAAGCCTATATTTCTCTTTTTACTGAACCATCAGAATGGATTGAAATTAATTTCAAATCACTTCTTAAAAAGAACATTCAATGTTTCCTTGTTATTTGCTACTTGGTTGACAAAGACAAATTCTATTTTGAAATATTATGTGACATTACCTGATACTGTTTTCCTACAAAGAAAAAAAAGTACACCTATTTTTCTGTTTAATGAACTAAGATAACTGAAGGCTATGGCATGCAATACATCTTGTGGCTTTTATGATATTGTCCAATTCTGCAAGATTCATAATTTACAACTCAAATGGAGAAGGTAGGGGTGGGCATGAATGGAAATTACTAACCTGTTTGGGTAGTACTGCTGAGTATAGAAGCCTAATAGTAACTAGGATGAGAGGTTCCAAGCTCTTCTCCCAGTGTGCACCAAGTTGGCCCCAAAAACATGCTTGCTGCACTTCCATTACTACTGAAGAGAAAAAGTCTACAAAAACCAAAGCTGGCATTTGCTACCTTCTCCTCACTTCTTCTTTTTAATATCTTTCACTAAGTGGCAGGCCAGATTGCTATCCCCCATCTCTTCTCTGACTCATGAGGTTCTCACAATGGCAGTGATGCTAGCTGCTTTAAAAAAATGTGTCGTGGCTGGGATTGTAGCTCAGCGGTAGAGCGCTTGCCTCGCATGCGTGAGGCCCTGGGTTCGATCCTCAGCACCACATACAAAGCAATAAAATAAAGACATTGTGTCCATCTACAACTAAAAAAAAAAAAAAATTAAAGAAAAAATGTGTCCCCCTTCCAGTGCCCTGAGAAATGGCTGCCCAGGGGACTTTATTTCCCAGCCCCACTTCCGTCTGGGTGAAGCCTGAACTAGTTCTGATCAATGTTCTGGGAGCAGTGAAGTGTGTCCATTCTTGGCCAAGATGTTTGAGAAGTCTTCTTCGTGTTCTCTCTTTCCCATTCTGCCCTTGTAAACTTTAGAGGACCCTTAAGAATACTAAGGATGCTAGGGCTGCAGTGTGTGAGGAGTGTGGGTCTCTACGTTTCTACACGGGAAAGAGCTGTCTACTCCACAATGCTCATCTCGAACTGTTGCGTGCTGAAAAATAAACACTTCTTAGGTTAAACCACTGAAACGCTACGGTTTGACAGAGAAGTAAGCCTTACCCTAACTTAGATAATAAGCTGGTTCCTACTCATTCTCACTGGACTAAACATGGATGCCCAGGGCCAACCCAGGGGATTGTGACTCAACTTCCTGCCTGGGAGGTTTGTGTTACTTGAGGAGCTTTCCTCCCTCCTCCCTCCTCAGATGAAGCTGTCATGGTTGTCCAGGCTGAGCATATAGGAGCTGACCCTGCCACAACAAAGAGAAAATGGTACTGGTTAGAATCTAAATTCCTGGATCTGAGTTCTAGTAACTTCATACTTCCCTGGTACTGAGCAGTTACTTAACTTCCTGAGCCTACGTTTTCTTTCCAGAAAAATGTGGGGGGCACATGTATTGTCACGCTTAAGACCTTGGGACCTGGCAGCCCTAGTTTGTGATCTATAAAATCTTAGCAAATACCTTATTCTTTTTAAACTTTGGTTTTCTCATCTGCAAAGCACAGGTAAGAACACTTTTCTCATGGGCTTATTGGCTTATTGCTTACTCTTTCAGTTTTGTTTTGGTGCTGGGGATTCATTATTAATTCATTCAAAAGTATTTCATGAGCATCTACTCTGTGCCAGACATAATGATGAATACAGGGTATATAGCTGTGAACATACCTCCCTTACAAAACTTATATTTTAGTGGGTATGGCAGGTAATAAGCAATAACTAAGCGTGTGCTCAGCTAGTGTGGTGAGATGAAATGAGCTGATGCTTTTAAATTGCTTATACAGTGCCTGGTAAATGGTAAACACTAAGAATTGGAAGCTATTATTAATATTAACTATAAACATGATATGTTCAGTAATTATATCTAATAACATCCAATGGGGCTATTGTGAGGATTAGATTTTCTTTAAAAAAGATGTTCATAAGCTATTTATCATCATATTTACTTACTTGGTGATTGTTGTAGTCAGCTTTTTTGCTGCTGTGACCAAAAGACCTGACAAGAACAATTAAAAGAGAAAGAGTTTATTTGGGGGCTCATGGTTTCAGAGGTCTTATTCTATGAACAGCCAACTCCATTGTTCTGAGTCAGAGGTGAGGCACAACATCATGGTGGAAGAATGTGGCAGAGGAAAGTGGCTCAGGACATTGCAGAGAGAGAGAGAGAGAGAGAGAGAGAGAGAGAGAGAGAGAGAGAGAGAGATCTCCCCTCACCATGGAAAAAATATATACCTCAGTGACCTACATCCTTCATCCATGCCCTACCTGCCTACAGTTACCACCCACTTAATCCCTATTGGGGGATTCATGCACTGATTAGGTTAAGGCTCTCATAACCCAATCATTTCACCTGTAATTTTCTTGCATTGTCTTACACATGAGCTTTCAGAGGACACCTCAGATCTAAACCATAACAGTGATTAAATCACTGTTATAAAGAATATAAGTTCCTTCTCACCATTTCAGTGAGGTTGGGATATTTTTGGTTGGCATGAGCTGTCTGCATCTTGAGAACAGAGAAACAACAGTCAAAGTCCCCCTGCCCCTTTCCTAGCCCATGTCAATTTGGATCATTTTGCTGAAAAGCCTTAGAGGGGTCATGTCTGCCTTCAAGCAGTAATAATTTAACTTTGACTAAACTTAATGAGAGACAGTAGGACCCCTTGAATGGCTTCCACATTTGGCCATTGGCACAAACACAAAGATGAGTCCCTGGACCCTGCATAGAGGATCTGACTTGTCCTTCACAGCATCCACCTGCTGGAGAGTATCTTTCAAGCCCCTGGTGTGGAATCTTCACCAGGAGTACAAACTTCAACTTAAATGTGCATACAGGAAGAAGACAGGTGAGAGCAGGCAGGTAAAAATAGGCACACCCTCTTCTGGAAATTCTTACCGTGTGCTTTTCCTATAAACACACAAGCAGAACACAATGTTAGCTAATAGTTTGGCTTGGATAAGTAGAGCAACCATAAAATTTATCATCCAATGTTGGATACTTGTGAGAGTTAGAGAGGATGGAATTAATAATTATACCAGAATAACAGGAGTAAATTGGGACTGTCCTAGGAGGCAAAACAGGACATGTGTCCATCTTGGGCATACATTGTCTCTTGTAGAAGGACAGCTTTGTGTTTATAGAAATGTGTCAGAATTAACAATATGCTAGTACATCTCTATCATGGTAACTGCAATATACCAATTCTTTTGGATCTTCCCTCCTTCATGTGAAAGAACTTTGCTAGACCTTACTGGGGCTACAGAGTTGTCCAAGACATGACCCCAGCCCCCAAGGAGTTTGTAATTTAGCAAAATGTAAAGTCAACCTCAAGGCAGAACGTGCTGATGCTATGAGAGAGGGGCATGAAGCAGGATTTTGGAATAGGAGTCCGAGAAGACTGCACAGAGGAAATGCCCTTGAGCTGGCCTGTTAGGTTTGGGTGAGATGGAGCTGGTACAAAATGGAGAGGAAGGCTCAGGTGGCAGGGGAATAAGAACAAAGGTTCAAAGACAAAGCACCTGGTTGAGGTTAGGGAATGATGAGTGTTCTTGGGTGGAAGTGTTTGAAGATAAGATCCAAGGTGGAGAAGTGGGTTGGAGCCACATGGTGGAAGGTTGTGGACGATGCAGCCTTGAAGGGGAAGGTCTGGATGCCTCTTGTGCCTGTGATCCTGGAGGAGGAGTGAGGAAAGCGCTGTCACTCTGCCAGCACAAGTCCTGTGCCCAAGGAGACCATGTGGCAAGATTTTCAGGAATGTACCCATCCTACTGGGGTGAGGTTTGAATTTTCAAACCCCAGATGTGACATTGAAAGCAGGTCCTTTTTCCGTTAAGTGAGTTGGTTTTTACATAGGGATGCAAACAAGGCAGGTGGGGAAAAATACAAGAGGCCTTTTGATGTTTGGATTATCTGAAGACTTACGGGGAAGAAAGGAAATTCTAAGGGGGAAGTTAATGGTCATACATTACCACTTCTTACCACTTCAGGGCAGAGGTTAGCATAGACTGTTGGCAGGTGTGGGCAGAGTATTCCCAAGAGGGTCCTATGGAAACTGAATCATCACAGGTACAGAACTTTCATCAATGGGCCTCAAAGAGGGGATGGAAACGGCAGGGAGGTGGTCATGTCCTGTTGCTTTGGGCCATTTTCCAGACTGGTGTCTATGGAGCCCTCCCTCTTCCAGGTCCAGCTGTGCATGGTCCTAATTCTTATCAAGAGGGGCCAGATGTCTTAGGTTAGTTCTCTTGGAAATGGGCTCAAAATGGTGATTTGCTTTGGGCAATTTATGGAGGTCGACCTTTGAATCCAGAAGGAACAGTGGAATTGGGAAAAGATCTGAGTGGCAGTGAAGTCACTGCAAAGACCTCAGTAGGTTCCATGGGGAGCTCTGATTGAAATGGTCCTTCAGAGTTGTCCCACATTGATTATAGGGGACCAAGCTTTCAGACCCCTCATTCTTATACCCGTAGAGTAGTTATGCACTGGAGAGGTGGTATGGTCTAGATGAAGTGGCTCTGTTCAGCTAAGGGCAACACCAGGAGAGGAACTCAGCTGAGAGCTGGCAGCTATCACTGTGCCTGGGGGAAGACTACAGAAATCCAAAGTGAGAAATCTGGGCCAGCTACTATGGCATATGCTACACCAGTGATCCCCAAATTTAGCATGGAGCATCCAAATTACCAGAAGGGCTTGTTAAAATGCAGATTTCTCAACTCTATTCCTAGAGTTTCTAATCCATTAGGTCTGGGGTGTAGCCCAAGAACTTGTATTTCCAACAATTAGCCAGATGAGTGTTTCTCTCACTTGCCTCATTGTAAGGTTTACCTCTGAGATTCTGATTAACCACATCTTGGTGCTTTGTTTCAACAAGCACCCAGGGGATTCCAACATAGGCAGGCTCTGGACCACTCTTTGAGAAACATTGAATAAGATGATGCCTGTGTTCTTTATGTCCTTGGAAACAGGTCTGAATTAAGCCCAAAGAATGTAGTAAAAGCGTATTTTTACATCACTCACATATGAACATATGTGTAGTTGACATGTATAATTAGAAGCTTAAAGAAAAATTCATTAGTGAAAAGGTAAAACTTCATTTATAAAGAGAAATTTATGGTGGTTTTTCTTATCCTTGCTCATTTCTTCCAAGATGAGATTTAATTTTCCATGACAATCATTTTATCAAATGACACACTCACAAGAACATAATTTTCCTTTGAAAAAATTCAATATACTGTTCACCTCCAGGGTCTTTTCTTTGCAGTGGAATGATTTGTATAATTTCACACCTTAGCAACATTCTTTGAATTCTTATTGATAATTGTGCATGATTTGTTATGAGGACAAATTCATATCAATAGGAGCATGGAGCACTACAAATTATAAACACAAATAAGATGAAGCAATTGCCTGATTTTGCTAGCTTGTCTGGCAAACACATTTTATGTACTTTGACCTTGAAACTGAAACTAGGTTTTAATCAATTATTTAGTCATTTTGAGACAGAATTTGAATAAGCCTTCATTCAATCTATTAATTTTGAAATTATAACTTTACAATTAAAGGAAAATATTTTAAAAGACCACTGCATCTTGTTCTCTAGTTTTTAAAGTATATAACCGCTGCAGTAGGAGGTTGTTAATGACTATTTTTAATTCATAAACTTGCTCGTTTTCCCCTGACAGTCAATAACCTCTTGGTTTGTAACAAAGGTTTAATGAACAAACTCAGTAGAACTGTGGTATTCTAAGATGAAAGGTTTGCAAAATACATCACAAGACATTTACTAGTCGGCAATATGTGTTATCATTAGTAATTAAAACTACATTACCCTTGTCAAAATGAATGAAAAAATGAGCCTTATGGTGTGCTATGCTTGTATTTTATCATATTTGTGTCTCATCTGCCTATCATGCAGTGTTTCCTGGGGTCTCCCATTGCTGGTTCTGTATAGTCTGGTAGCAATATTAGCAACATGAAAGAAGATGATGAATTCATCCCTTATTTCTGCACTGGGGACCCACCATGCAAAATCCTGTAATCTGAAGTGGGTCTCCCCATTGTCATTAGGTAGTATGCAAAGTTCTGCTTTCTTTTTCACTTTAGAAAAGTGTTCTAAATTCCTTCTTTTATTTTTGCCTTCAAACTCTGATCTATGAATACCTAGTTGGTTCATGAAACTTTTCCCCTGAAACATGTTCTTTGAAATGGAGACAGAGAATATGGTAATCATTTGGTTTTCTATAGCATGTTGTCTATGCAACCAACACTTCAATACTTGAATACTTGAGTAACATGTACCAAATGCTGGGCAGCAACAGGGAGGAAAGATTAAAATCAGTAAGATAGCTCCTGCCTTTGGAACTGGCTTTCTGATTAGAGAGACCAATGCATAAATAATTAATTGAAGTGGAATGTGTCAAATGCAGTGATATCCATCTGTGAGTCCTACACAAGACACACATGTAACACACACAAAGGACGTTGCTGAAGGAGCACATGGGATGACCATCCATGTGGTTCCAAGATGTCATAAGCAGAGGACAAGGAGCCAAGAGTACATTCCAAGGGGAAGGAACATAAAAGAGCATGACATGTGGGTTGAGTGAAGTAGGCTGACTGGCCAAGTGTAAAGGGAACAGAAGACAGAGATTATGGTGATGAATGGGAAAAGCTCCATGTTAGGAGCTAATTTATATCCTCTCACCAAATTCATATGTTGAAGCCCCAACCTCCAATGTGACTGTATTTGGAAACAGGGCCTTTATGGAGAAAGATTAAATGAGGTCATTAGAATCAGTCAGGAGAACTGGTGTCCTTATAAGCAGAGGAAGGAACATCAGAGCTCTGTGGTAAGAAAAAAAGGTCATGTGAGCACACAGGAGAAGACAGCCACATTCAAACCAAGAGAAGAGGTTTCAGAATGCAGCCTACCTGGCTGGCACCTTGATCTTGGAATTTCAACCTCTGGAACTGTGGGAAATAAATTTTTGTTAAGCTACTCATTCTGTGATATTTTGTCATGGCAAACTCTCACAGACTAATACAGTCTATAAAGCATAGTTTCAGGGCTCGTGCCTGCAGTGCTAAGGAGTTTGGACTAGAAGGGATAGATGACCACTCCTCAGAGCAGTATCATGATCCTATTTGAGCTTTTGGAAGACTGCTCTATCAGCAGTGTGGAGGGCAGGTAGATGGAAACCCTGAAACATGCAAGGAATAGCAACAGAAGGTCAGATCAAAAAGCTCTGTCTCAGGAACCACAGGGACTTATATTTTAGTTTAGCTCTTCCACTACTAGCTGTTTGACTTTGGGACATTACTTTACCCTTCTTGGTCCCCACTTCTACTCCTGTAAAATGGAGAGAATTGACTTATAAGTAGTTACCGTGGCTTCCGTACTAGACATTAATCTCTGGAACCCCCTCACTTTTTTTTCTTTCATCTGTTCTTTTTTAAAAAAAATTTATTTATTCGAATTAGGTATACATGACAGAAGAATTCATTTTGATTCATTGTACACAAATGGAGCACAAATTTTCATTTCTCTGGTTGTACACAATGTAGAGTCATACCATATGTGCAGTCATACATGTACCTAAGGTAATGATGTCTGTCTCACTGCACCATGTTTGCTGCCCCCATGACCCCTCCTCTCCCCTACCACCCTTTTGCACAATCAAAATTCCTCCATTATTCCCATGCCCTTTCCCTCATTATGGATCAACATCCACTTATCAGAGAGAACATTTGACCTTCATTTTTTGGGGATTGGCTTACTTTGCTTAGCACGATATTCTCCAACTCCATCCATTTACCTGAAAATACAATAATTTTATTCTCTTTTTATGCTGAGTAATATTCCATTGTGTATATATACCACAGTTTCTGTATCCATTCATCTACTGAAGGGTATTTAGGTTGTAGAATCCCCTCACTTTTCCCCACAATGTGCACCCCCTGATCCAGTCTCAAAGACTAGAGCCAAATGGATGAAAGTGGTCAACTGACTTAGGCTGCACCAATCAGGCTCCTTCTCTCAAGACTTTGGGCTGTGAATTAATCACAGAGACTGGTTTTGGGGAACTGCTATGATCTATGTGTTATCCTCCCCCCACCTCAGAAAAAAAAAATTCACATGTTTGATGCAATAGTATTAAGAGGTAGGGCCTTTGGGAGGTAATCAGATCAACTGCAAGGTCTCTGTCCTCATGGACTGAGTTAGTACATTTATATAAGAGGCTTAACAGAGCCTACTTTCCCTTTCACCACATGAAAGCAGGAAGATGCCCTCAATGAGGAAGAAGCCATTAAATCTGGTAGTACCTTAATCTTGATTTTGGACTTCCCAGCATCCATAACTGAAAGAAATACAGTTCTATTGCTTATTACTTACCCTAAGGCATTTTATTTTAGCAGCTTGAATGGACTAAGATAGAAACTGAATCACATTAATGAGAAAGTTTTTGAAATCCTATTTATATAACCCCAAAATAGCCCTTGTTTGTTCTATTCCTGAGATCTGATTGTTTAACTTTTCCTTGGGGCTTTGAATTCTCACCTCCATATGCTTAAATTATTTTTTTCCTTTAAGCTAGCTTGAGTCTGTTTCTGTTATTTATAACCAAAGATGTATCATCCAAACTATTTCTTAATCTGATATTTGATGACTCTAAGACAAGAGCATGATAAACATTTGTAACTCATCCAGGACCAGACACATTCAATCCAGGTTGTCAGTGCATAATAAAATTTTCAGACCTCCTATGAAACTTTTCCACTCATGTGCTTATGTGCTTGAAATTCCCAATATTGCTGTCATATGGGGAATTCCTACAGAGATACTGTCAAAACAGTCTTGGATTATCAAGTTCATTCCTTATTCATCTACTAGAAAACAGGTCACAAATGAAAAGGTTCTGAGGATGAGAAAATTAGAAAATAAATGGATCAAAAAAGTCAGCAGGTCAGAAGTGAGATTTCAGGATGCTGGAATCTGCTGGTGGTAGTCATGAGGTCCAAATGATCCTGAATGTAGAAGGGTGCTCCAAATGGGGGAATAGAAAGAGACATCCACCAGTGAAATCATCCAAAGTTCACCGTGGTACCGTGCTCAACCTTGGGCCAGATTAGGGCCTATGTGACATTCTGTGAGAATCTGCTTTGGTTCTTCACTGTTATTCTTCCCAAACTGTGAGCAGAGAGCCCCTCTAGAAAGCCTAGCTGAGCAAGTTCTTGGCAGAGCCATAGAAAGGCTAGTTGCTTTAGGTCAGACTTGAGTCCCAATCTTGTTCTGCCACTTACAGACCCCAAGGCTTTAGCCAAGTCACTCTACTTCCTGTCCTGTAGTTCAATTTCTTACAAGGTTATTGTGAGTAAAAATTAAGTAAGATGCCATATGGAGAGATGTTTAGTAAATGTTCACACTGAAAGAAAAAGACCTATCTATAATTACCCATTATGGTTTGAATCTTAAATATTCCACAAAACCATTTGCTAAAAGCTTGGTGACCAGCCTCTGCCACTCCCGGGAGTTGGTGGAACACTTGGGAGGTGGGACTAGTTAAAGGAAGTTAGGTCACTGGGAGCATGCCCTTGAAAGGGATATTGGGGCCCTGACTTCTTCCTCTCTCACTTGCTCTTTTTCCTTCTCAACTGTCTTGAGATGAGAAATTTCCTCTGCCATGTGCTTTTGCCATGATGTATCATGCTACCACAGACCCTCAACAATGGAGTCAACTGACTGTGGACTGACCTTTGAAACTGAGCCAAAATAAACCTTTCCTCCTTTTATTTTGCTGTTTATCTCAGGTATTTTGTCACAGCAATGGAGAGCTGACTAACACTCTTCCAAAGTTAAATGGTATTCTTCAAAAACCTTCATCAGGATGCTATTAAATGAGAGAAAACTGAGAAATAGTCTATTTAGCACAGATTTATCAGATTTTTATGTTTTCCTCCAAACTATAACTTCAAGAATTCATCTGGAAATAGGCCTGATTTCTCAGAAGTCTTTTGTCCTTCTATAATATCATTTTTATAGTTCTGCCTACTGGCATTTTGCTGGTTATTTAAGCAATATTTCTCTGGCTGGAAATCCAGAGCCTGTTTTAAAATTCTTCACCCTCCATGCCTGAGAAGCAGATGGCCTACCTCTCTGTTTGGCAGCTCCTTTATGTCTCAAAACAAACTCAAGTCTGCTACTCTATGGGAAACAAGTAACAAAAGTGATAACTAAGAACACTTCTCCCAATCAACTGCTATGAAGTTCAGTTATACAGATATGAACCATGTAGTATTTAAATCAACCTGGAAAATAAGCACTCACCTTTTTATTCAAGCTGATAAAAAAATGTATGCCAATATAATAGAAAGTCATGCTGATTCTGTCCCTTCCACTTATTAACTTGATTTCTCAAGAGAGTGGACTACATACAAACATGTATGAACTCATTTGGATGGTATAGATACTTACTTTCATGTAAAGATGGTACTGTGTGCAGTGGATAACCTTAAAACCATGTTCGATAAGAGGGTTGGAAAAAGGGTTGTGTTAGATAAAACTACTGACCCCGTTCTTTTGACTTACAATTTTGTATACTTTTTAGGTGATTAAAAAAGAATTCACTTGCCGGACATGGTGGTGCATGTCTGTAATCCCAGCAGCTTGGGAGGCTGAAGCAGGAGGATCATGAGTTCAAAGCCACAGCAAAAGCAAGGCACTACATAATTCAGTGAGACCCTGTCTCTAAATATAATACAAAAAAAGGCTGGGGATGTGGCTCAGTGTTTGAGCACCCCTCAGTTCAACTCCTGTCCCTCCCCACAAAAAAAAGAAAAAAAGAATTCACTGATGGAAGCAAGAATCTCTGATTTGTCCAGTGTGATGGCACACTGGCCCTGTTCCTGTAAAAATCACCTCCATTCAGAGTACCGCTTTTGTTGGAAACACTAATGGCAGCAACCCTCCAGGCTCTTCAGGGATACCAAATTGCCTGTAATACTTGCTCTCCTCCTTTTCAAACCCTCCCGCATATCTGCAGCCACTTCCCTAGGTTCATTTGTCAATTGGTGGCAAAGGTTTATAACCTTCTTAGAACAGAGAAAAGCCCTGAGTAACTCATTCCCTGTGGGGACCTGTGCAGAGCTGTGATTCTGTGTCTCTGTTGAGCTAATGAAGGTCTGAAAGACCCATATCTGGTGCTCCCTTCTCAAATGATCAGAGTGTGAATCCTCACTCAGTCATAAACTCCACTAATTCATTAGATGAGCATAAGCAAATTGGTTGATTTTTCTAACCCTCAATTCCTTCCTCAATAAGATAGATACCTAGAAACAGGATTGTATTAAATAAAACTACCAGTCCAAACTATGGGCCCTAGCAAATATTTGTTTTCTCCTCAGTTATAAAACCCTTAGGGTTATTCATGGTTAGGGACAGTCGCTAAGTTAGTTTCATTCTATGGAACAAGTGCCACGCACCACAATAAAACATAAAACGTTCTCCTTTATTGACTGGACAGAGATGAACTAACACAAACAATGAAAGCATATTTGGGGGATGCTCCTTGCCAAGTCCACTTTGATGTGTTTGTTATACAAGAGCAAAGGCAGATGGAAATGATGAAATGGCTCAGCTGGGTGCGAAAATATGAGACAGAGGCATTCTTCCACGAGTTTTTACCCAGGGAAATATTCGGCACCCTCCCCAAGATACAAAAGGGAGCTTCTACTCAAAGCCTACAGATCACACAGCCCCTATCCAGACCTCAAGAGTCCTTTAGAGAAATCTGACTTTGAGTTAAAAGCAGAAATGAGTTGTGAGGATCTGCTTTGGAGGCCTCAGATAACACTCTTGCTTATCAAGCCTTAATCAGAGAGGATGCCAGAAACACATGGGAAGACCTGGCCCCTCTGACCTTCCCACTATAATGTTTGGAAACAAGAGGGCTCAGGGTATTTTAGAGGGGCCTGAAAGAGAGATCAATGTGCCTAAGTTTAGTTACACACACATTTATCAAACCTGTCCCAAATGCCAGACGGTATCCTGGGAGTAGGGCAGCCTTAGGAACGTGACAGAGACCAGAAGAACAGGCTCTCCAGAGTCAGAATGTTCCAGAGCACCAACATCCTGGTACATTCATATTCACACATTGCACATGATGTTCCCTGTATGTGTTGTAAATTCGCCTAGCAACAATACAGCCATTATTGTCTGTTATTTTATATGTATGAGCTCATGGAGTTCTAGACATCATACAGAGTATAATCGTCGTAATTTCACATTCAGTATTGCATCAAATTTGAGAACTCAGTTGCCTAATTTAAATATAGCCCAAATTATATGACAAATCATATTGAAGAGGATGGTACATGTAGAAACTCATAATTTCTAAATTTTAGCACTAATGGGGTGATTGGTGAAAAGCATCTAATTTGGTGGCTGGCCTGTTGTAGTCCCTTTGATTCAAATTAGATATTGCCAAGATTTGATTCAAAT
Organism: Geosciurus inauris; assembly: GCA_004024805.1. Taxonomy (NCBI): domain Eukaryota; kingdom Metazoa; phylum Chordata; class Mammalia; order Rodentia; family Sciuridae; genus Geosciurus; species Geosciurus inauris. The sequence continues at coordinate 197,603 of PVHX01001093.1, forward strand.
CAGAGAATGATCACTTCCCATAGACCAGAAAAACTGTGAATATAATTAGGCAACAACCAATAAAATTATGGAATCACTGGGTGTGAAAGGATTTTGGGATTTCATCTGATCTCGTTTTGTAGGTGACCTAAGTCTGTCAGCCTTACTCGTAAACCCAGTTTTCTTGCCCTGTCTAAGCATGTTTGGGATGAATCAACTTTTGATTTTACTCTTCATGAGTGCCTCAAATCAGAATTACACCTTGATTTTTTTTTTTTTTTAACAAGCTGCATGTGCTAGCCAAGGAGAGATATTTTCCCCCTAACCTCATAGTCCAACTTCAAACAGAAAATGTCCTTATGGAAAGACTGGCCAGATGCAGGTATGTATCTCTGGGAGCTGTTCTGGTTTCTTTTTAAATTAGGCAATGAATATACTTCTTGACATGCACACACAAGATTTGTGGCAAAAACACCTTTCTTTCATGTAATGGATTCTCCTTTAATCCTCATCTTAATGTATATCATTCTTGATGCATAATCTCAAACAGGCTTTGAACTAGTGAATGCTCACTTTGAATAATGAAGAAAGAAATGATGGTTTACTTTATAGCTGGGTTCAGGATTCATGGGGTTGAGGGGCAATGGCAGTATAACTGCTCACCTTTCACCTTGGCACAAGCAGGTAAAGTACTAAAGGGAAGTGATTATAAGAGGTGACAATAAGTTAAAACCCAGAGGCTGTGTGTTCCTGATGCATTTGCATTCCTGGGTTTGTAACACGGTGTTTAAAATAAAAAACCATCACCAAGACAGAAAAACTGCTATAGTTATATCATAGCACACTGAGTTGCAAACCTTTTAATGAAAGATATAATTCTTGGGTTGTCTACATCATACTATATTCTCATGCAAAACACTTTAATGCCTGGTGTAAATTACTTTAGACTTTCTTAGCATGTATTACATTTTTTAATCATGGGTGTTCAGTTCTATTTTCCATTTGGATCCAGGAGAGCAATATCCAAATAAAACAAGATGAGCTCTACATCTCTGCTCTTACTCCCTCCCGCCAATTCCTCTTTTCCTCCTCTCTGTACTGCAACCTGCCCCCTCCTCAGCTCCCGGATAACTACAGCTCCTTGCATGTCCTCAGTTGGAAGGTGTAATTTGGTGGTAAACAAAGGTAGCTTTTCCCTGGACAGGATGTTGGACAAAGAAGTCATCAGAAATGCTCCTGCCCACCCTGCACCAGGGCTGTCTGCGAAAAGACTGGGCATAGGTCCACTTTCTTCACAGCAGGGTATGGGCACAAAGAGCTGCTCATCACCACCTGCCTTCAAGGAGGACACAGTGGAAAGAATTTTAAAATATTTACATAAAATGGCCCAGGCCAGGGCCCAGAGTACGTGCCCCCTAGGCACGTGCTGCCTGCCTGATGCTGCACCGCTGGTGTGGTGGGGACATCTTTCTAAAACACCAGTAACACCGAACAGCTTTTGGCACATGCCACTCCCCTTTCATTTCTCCCTCAAAGGCAGAATTAATCATTCATATAAGCCCTATCACACCGTCCATATGCCTTGTGTGTGTGTGTGATACTGGGGGTCAAGCCCAAGGCCTCACATATGCTAAGCACACACTCTATCACTGAGCTATACCTCCAGCCCCCTATGCTTTGTTAATAGCAAGTGCCACCATGGACCATGGCTGATGCACAAAGTTTTCCTTGACAATTTCTAAGCACATCTGAGACCCAGATTTATACATCTAAGAATCTCAGGGTTGACATGGTCAAGTTTGCTGAGTGAATGAATGATATATCCTATGGAGAAAGATGTCAGATGTACACACTGCCATTTCAGTCATTTATATTTTCATCTCACAGTCTCCAAATTAAGTAATGGAAGTAGGAAATAACTCCTGGTGATACAATCCCATATTCTGTATTCTAGAAAATATGTAATGATAATAAAACACTGAATGTGTTTATCCATTTTTAATTCAGGAGATTGGCAACGTAGACTGCATTTGTTTTTTGCGGGGGAAGGGCAGTGAATAATTTAGTATATCTCCTGCAGGATTCCCCCTTTTTCCCTGATGGAAAAAAAGTGCAGGTTTTACTTATTTATCTATAACCTTTGGAGGGCTCTATTTTTTCAGCTGGTTCTTCCTATCTAGGTTCAGGGTCTAAATAGGGGGTTGGTCCAAGGTTAGCTAAAGCCCTGGACGAAATGAGTGTTGGCATCTGTTCCTGTGACTATTGATTCTGGGGCTGTGCCAGGTCTCTGGGGATTGGAAAGATTCCCTATCTGAGGCTACTTGGCTACAAAAACCCTTCCTCCAGCTCTTGCCAACTAAAACACAGTGGGAGCAAATGTTGTGTGGCAACCGGGTATAAACACAACAGTTGGAATGCTTCAGAAAGAAGTTTGGATTTCCTGGTTAAGTGTATTCAATGTTAAAACAACAATAACAGTGTTAAAAACACATTTGGGGATTGTTAGAATGCCTTACCCACGGATTCTCATTATTACTCTTAGAGGCTTGTTGGATGCATCGATGTCTCCGAGAAATATTTCTTTAGAGGCTACATCCACACAGGCAAGATAAGGTGAAGAAATGAATTAAAATAGCCCCCCCTTCCCAAATAAGGTAAATATAATGTTTGTTAAACCAATGGCTTACCTTTAAAAATGTGAAATAATGAAAGAAGAGAGAGGCTTGGGCTGTACTTTTGACTGTAACCCTTATACACTTGAAGGTTAGGGTAAGTTGTGTTTCTGAGTCTCAGTTTCCTAATCTGTAAAGTGGGTAGATCACTCATAGAAATCTCTGCTATGCCTTCTAGTACCGAAGCTTGGTTGTTTGCTGTCCTCTGAAATTGACCTGATATCCCCAGCCAGCGGGCTTGTGCTTAAATACAAGACAAAGACTCCTCTTAATTTTTTAAATCATGGCTTTTGATGTTGCCATGAGGACAGAAGACCTCATGAAGTTTTCACTGAGGAAATACCCAGTACGGCAGGCCCTGTTAGGGGTTGAATTCCCCCCCACCCCCCCCACCCTACCCCCCGCCGTCCCTGCCAAAAAGAGAGATGTTAAAATCCTAGCCCCAGTTCTGAGGAACGTAACCTTATTTGGAAATAGTGTTTTTGCAGACTTAAGCACGTTAAGATAGTCATCAGGGTGGACTCTATTCCAGTATGACTGGTGTCCTTTTATAAGCAGAAATTTGGACAGAGAGATGTAGGGGAGGTGTGTGGAGACACAAGAAGAAGGTTATGTGAGACAGAGTCAGAGATTATGTTACCACAGGCCAAGGAATGTTCAGGACTAATGCAACTGGGAAACGCAAGAAAAATTCCTTCCCCTCATATGTTAGAGGGTCCTGCTGACACTAATCTCAGACTGCTGGCTTCTAGAACTAGAAGACAATAAACCTCTGTTACTCTAAGCCACCTAGTTGTGGTGTTGCATTAGAACAGCCCTAGCAAACTAATACAGGACCTTACCTCAAATCTCCTCAGACCAGGCTCCACCTGGCTTCTCTGAAAGACAGATGGGTGTTTTGCCCAGGGTGTGTGTTACTTGACATTTTCCAGATGGAAGAGTAGACAAGAGACAAGAAGAGAAAGAACAAAATTAAAGGGTAATTATGGACATGAAGAAGGCTGGGACCAGGGCTGATAGTTTTGCAAAGGTACAGCCTTTTATTAGCAGATAAGATACTTCTGTTCCAGTTGTACAGATGTATTGCTCTAGGTTCCCTAAAAGTCCTACAGTCCAGCCGATTGCTTCTGCCACCTGGTGGCCCTGCCTTTCCCCTGAGGCCCCTCCAAGATCTTCCCCAGGTATCAGGAAATATGAGGACTGAGAAGAGTTGTTACTGTACAATTGAGCTACTACTTCACCTAAAAGGCCTTTTGGCTTTCTGGTTCATTTTCTAGAAGCCCACTCTGATGCAGGAGTAGGAGAGAAGGGAGGAAAGAGAGTCCAGGGGAGAAAAGCAGGGAAGGACCAATGCTCACAGAGTCAGAGCAGAGGTGAGACAGTCTTGACTAACAGATGCGGGGGCAAGTGACCACCTGTTGGTGCTACCCACAGGGACTCAGGTGAACTGACCAAGCGTTGGTGGAGCAAACTCTTGAGTCAGTTAGTCCAGCCAGCAGTGGGGTGGGCAGAGGCTGCCCCAATAACAATAATAACCATTTTACCTCTCTCTATGCCTCATCTCAATCCTTACAAGACGCCTAAAAAGTATGCATCGCCATTTACAAGTGAGGAATCTGAAATGTAGAGAAGTTCAATAATTTTTCTAAAGGCCTATGCCTAGTAAGCAATAGAATCAGGATTCAAACCCAGGTGGATTTGCCTCTAGCACCTCACTCAGAGCTGCGAGTCCTTCACCCGCTAAAGGGCGGTTGTTTGGCTGTGTGCTGCTCCCATCCGAGGGTGCTATCATTAGTGTGAATCTCCAGTCAAAAAAAATCTTTTGATCAAGGTGACTCATGTATAAATAAAGCCAGATAATAATGGACACTAATAAGTTATTTTCCATGTTGTCAAAGACTTTTGTCCAAGCCACATCATTTAATAATTCCAAATTGTCTGTTGCAACTAGAGCATAGGATATTGTGATGTTCAGCATTTTCAGAATTTCTGTATTGGAAACAGGGACTTCTATTCTCTACTGTCAAATAGTCATCTTGAGAGATCAGATACTGTTCTTACTCTAACCCTACCCTTATGTCTATTAGATATAAAGGAGCATTTCCCAGATATACTTCAGATTTATGGATAACGTAAATCCAATTATTCTTAAATAAGATTTGCCTTGATCATCTGGCCATTTTTAAAGCATTCTTAACCCTTTATCTATGTTTGCTCAGTCAATCCTGTTTGGTAAACATCACCCATGCATGCTTTCAAACACACTGCCTTTTAGAAATCAATGTAAATGTAATTCTACCAACATCAACTAAGATAATAAGATCTGAAAGGTCATAATGGTACCAGACATGCTATGAATAATAGCTGTAAATGTGACTCAATGATTGATTCAACCAATGACAATGAGGGTCCTGGGGAAAATGAGCTATTTAATTTTCTCATAGACCCTGGTATGTTCTAAAGCACCTTTATTTTTGGTATTGGCTTCTAGCTCATGTATTATTGGAGCCTGCAGAAGGAAAAGTAACTGCAAAGTAGAGCTTGGTTTTATCATTGTGCCCACTGCAGTCCTACTCCTAGATCATACAGACCCTAAATCATGAACCTGCATGTTTCATCTGTTACTTTTAAATGCAACTGTATGGCTTTCCTGCACCTGCTGTAACATAATACTGCAAACTGAGTGCAATGGGAATTTCTTTCCTCGTAGTTTCCTTCTAAGGCCTCTGAGAGAAAATCTGTCCCATGCCTCTCTTCTAGCTTCTGGTACCTACAGGTTTCCCTTTGTTTGTCCATACATCGCCACAGTGCTCTGTTTTCGCATGGCTTCTTCCTATGTCTCTGTAACATGACTGTCCTTAGGAGCCGGGCGCGGTGGCTCACGCCTGTGATCCCAGCACTTAGGGAGGCTGAGACAGGAGGATCGCGAGTTCAAAGCCAGCTTCAGCAAAGGCGAGGTGCTAAGCAACTCAGTGAGACCCTGTCTCTACATAAAACACAAAAAATAGAGCTGGGGGTGTGGCTCAGTGGTCGAGTGCCCCTGAGTTCAATCTCCAGTACCAAAAACAAAACAAAACAAAACATGACTGTCCTTAGAAAGACACTAGTCTTATTGGATCCAGGGCCCACCCATGTCAGCACAGACTTACCTTAGCTAATTAGATGTGCCATGACCCTGTTTCCAGATAAGGTCACATCCTGAGATGCTGGAGATTAGAGCTTCAACACATATCATTTTTGGAGGGGGACACAATTCAACCTCTAACAACATCCAATTAGACAAAGAATAGAGTTCGTGTCACTATAGCTGTTAGTTTATAAGTCAGACAAAACTATAATACACATTATATACACATGAAATCTTGGTTATAAGTAAATAATTTGCCTTTTTTTACATTTTATGTTTTAAAACAATATAAAAAATGAATACATATAATGTATTATGAGGTCCTGTGCCACATAACAATGTTTCAAACAACAACAGACCCATATATAACAGTGGTTCCATAAGATTATGTCACCTAGTGACATCATAACCATTTTAGATTGTGTAAGTGCAGTCTGTGATGTTCATACAGTGATGATGTTGCCTAACAAAGTACTTCTTATATTCCTGCCATTAAGCCATACCTGACTGTATGAGGTAGAAAGAATAATAAAATGAATATCAGTGTACCTGTCATCAGCTGAAGAAATTGGGACATGTTCATAAAATTAAAGCCCCTATATGTCTCCCTAATCCTGCCCTCCTCTTTTCTTGATAAGTAAGATGGACTAGGTCCCTGTCCTTATGGAGCGTATGTTTCAAATGAGGGAGACAGACTATAACCAATGACACCAACAACAACAACAGAGAAAGAGAAAAAAAATGTAGTTGAGACAGAAAGTAACTGGAAGGCTACTTTGGATGAGAAGGTCAGGGAGGGCTTCTTTGAGTGGTTATAGTTAGGCTGACACCCAAGGGAAAAGAGGGAGTCTGCCAGGTCCCATGAAGATGCAGAGGGCCAGCACTCTGGGCTAAGAGATCGGAAGGCTCAAAGGCCCTCAGGCAAGACAAGCATGGCCCCCGAGGATGAGGTAGAGTTAAGAACAGGCTTTAAGGGACTGGGGTTGTGGCTCAGTGGTAGAGCGCTTGCTTAGCATGTGTGAGGCACTGGGTTCGATTCTCAGCACCGCATATAAATACATAAAATAAAGGTCCATTGACAACTAAAAAAATTTAAAAAAAAAAAAAAGAACAGATTTTAAGAAGAATGAGATGTTATTGAAGGGTGTTCTGCAGGAAGTTGCATGATCTGACTATGTTTCAAAACAAAACTATGATGTTCAAACTAGAAAACCAATGAATGTTGGTAAGTATATATAAACCAGTTATGATACAACAGACTTGTTTTTCCAAACTAATCTTTTATAGGAAACACAAGTCTATCCCTTCCTCCCTTAACAACAGGAGATATGCATAGTTATCCTTGGAAATGACAATTCAATGTCTCTATTACCATTTTTGGCATATATATTGGTGTGTGTTTTAGGCAAAAGTCGTTTTGTACATCTTTTAGTATGATAACCTGATCTCAAATCAAACACCATAGATTTATTTACAATACAGATAAGAATTCAAACCTAATTTTATTAATCTAAATTTAATAAATAAATTCTTCAAAAATTTTGTAACTTAAAAAAAAGAAAGAAGAGCTGGGGATATAGCTCAGTTAGCAGAGTGCTTGCCTTGCATGCACAAATCCCTGTGTTCAATCCCCAGCACCACAAAAAAAAAAAAAAGAAAAAGAAAGAAGGAAGGAAGGAAGGAAGGAAGGAAGGAAGGAAGGAAGGAAGGAAGGAAGGAAGGAGAAAAGAAAAGAAAAAAAAGGAAAAGAAAACTGTGGCTTCCATGTAGGGGATGGAGGCAGAGCAGAGGAGAAGCAGGAGGCTTTCAGGACTAGATGGTTAGAAGTAGAAATGGGCACAGCACAGATTTGTGACGTGCCCTAGAAGGGTGCCTACAGGGCTTATGGAAGCACTGGGTGGCAGGTATAGAGAAAGAAAAGATGAGGCTGATGTTTGTGGTTTGAGCAATTTAACAAATTATAATTCAATGTAAAATATTTGCAGTGAAGCAAATTGGGAAAATATGTGGGTCAGTTTTGTTTTGTTTTTCCTAATGCCAATGTAACAATCATGTAAACATTTTAAAACACAGTTTGCTATGTCTTTTCTCTGTTAAAAAACAAAACCAAAAACAAAACAAAACCAAAAAACAAAACAAAAAAACGGGTTCTATTCCTTATACAAGAGAATCAACTTTACATTAGTTAAGACACTTCTAGTTGGTGAATTTCCTCGGCCATTTCCTTGTGGCTTGTTTTCCCTTTGCTTCCTGCTTGCTCAACATTCAATCTTTCACCACATATTTTAGTACTAGCTATGTGGGTGAGCACAGTGCTGGCGCCTCACATACTGCAGTCACAATTGGTTTTCTGTGAATGTTTGTACAACAATGGAATGCATGAATATATGGCTCAGGTTCTCTTGAGGAATAAGTAGTCTAGTTCAGGAGATAATAAATATACTTTAATAACAAAAATACGACACAGAAAATGGTGAGTTGAACAAGGAAGGTACTAATAAAGGATTGTGGGAACAACGTAGGCTAGGGGATTCAGGATAGACGTCGCTACAAATGTTCTACATTCACTTAATAGATAAAACTCAGTCATGAGATTGAAGAAAATAAAACTATATGCAACAATATGGATAAATTCTGCAAACACAATTTTGAGCAAAATAAGCCATATAAAAGAGTATGCACTGTGCAATTTCATTTATGAAAAGTTCCAGAAAGGCAAAATCAAACTCTGGTGGTAGACATTAGCAAAGTGGTTATTCTTTTAAAGGAAGATGAATAGAATTATGAAGTTTTTGGTATATTTTGTTTTGGGGGGGGGGGTTGTATTGTTAGGTTTACTTCAAAAATAGATAAAAACTCCCCTGTTTGTACACTTGTGATTTGTGTACCTTCTTAATGCATACTATGGCAAAAGCTAGGAAGGATCTGAAATTTCCCCACTTGCAATCCTGCTGGCTAGGGATGCTGGTAGAGGACATGATACTTCTATATAGAGGCCAAAGAACGTATTATTCACAGCATGGCCAGCGGTATGAGCTTTGAGTTTGCTCAAGTTTCCTTTGGTCCCCTCCTCAAAGTTGACCAGAAGAGGCTCAGATGGAGGCTAAGCATCCAACCAATGGGGTTGTGTTGTGTGAAGTGCCTCAAGCTTGGAGAATCCAAATCCTTCATAATGGGATATAAGCAACCTCTCTTGATTTGCTCTGGAGAGAGACAATATCTTTGTTATGTTACATCATCAACAAACCTGTCCTCTGCTGGCGGCTTTCAGTGTCAGGAGACATCATCTATCTTCTCAAGCTGCTCTCTACACAAACATCCTGGAAAAGATAATCTAGAACAAAAGTCACCAGTGCCTTTCTGCTTACAAGACACGCAGAAATGTGAGACAGGTAAAGAATCCTCACAAAATAAGACAAGCTTTAAGAAAATGTTTACATTTTAGAACCTGTGGCATTTTAGCCGGGACTTTAGGGATATGATCAGATTGGGGAAAATGACTTGTATGCAAGGAACAGTGGGCAGTGGAGTTTGAATAGAGCATAGGGGTTTCCCTACGTAAAAGGTCTTTTAACATAAGGACGTGGGTAAAATTAAACTCTAATTGCCAATTTTATTGTCTTTTTTACTGCTCAGATAAAGGTTTATTGAAGAGAAGAAAATCACATTGACGATTGAAACAAGATTTTAAGAAATCATCTGTGGATTTCATTTATTCTTTTTCCTACTCCCCCAAATATGCAAGAATTTGCATTATTTAGAGTTGAGATTTCGAAAGTTTCCATCATAATGTGTGCACAGTTCAGTAGATTTTATTTTGAAGATAAACTAAGAAATATGGAAAATAGTAAATGCAAATGCCTTTAAAAGTTTTTTTTATTTCTGTAATTGAAAATTTTAAACCAAAATTACATTGGCCCTAATTAACTTTACTTTGAAAGACAGATCTCTAAATTTCCCATGTCTTGTTTAGAATAAATCTAGATGACCCAATAGCATTTAACAGAAATGTGATCAACTTAATGTTAACATCTTTTTAATATTTTTCTCTCTGAAACATCCATTTTTATGCTACCTAGGTAAGAGTGTGGAAGTGAATATTAAAATCCCATAACCATATTTAGGTGCTGATGCTGCGTTTTCACGTTTTATGGTCTATCTTGAGCTGTTTGATTGAACGGCAGTCTGCTGCTTAATCAAGAGCCATGTGTTATTCTATATAAGTGTACTGTATTATAAAAGTGAATGTAAAATTAATTTCAGGATATATATGTTTAATTACACAGCTTCGTGTTACACAGCTGAATCAAATTGTCCATTGCCTCTTAATAGCTTAGAAAAGTTTGGAATTAATTTAAGCAATGAAGCCTGAGATATTTTTCAAAGAGGCTTTTCTCAGGTCATAACTCAGTTCTTGAAGTTAGGTCTTTTGTGGTTTTGCAATTTAGCCCCTCAGGTGGGGAAGTCAAGGGATATTACATTTATTGAATGTTTGCTGTATGCCAAGCAATAGGATAGATGCTTTACATATACCACCTCATTTTAAAGCCTAACAGAATTCCATGAGGTGAGCGTAATTATTCCCATTTTATGAATGATAAACAAATCAAGAATAAATTACTTGAGACCACACTGTTAGGTGGTTGAGCCAAGACTTGTATCCATAGCTGTTTGGCTCCATACTAAAATTACAAAGCCTTTCTAAAAATAAGGCTTGTAAGTGGGTAGAATGGAAGGATGAATAAGTATCCTTATGTTAGTAGTGATGATAGTCAAGGTAATCCTGAAATCTTCATTTTGCCTTTCTGTATGTTCTGGATTTTGGATAATGTGTAAAGCTATATATTTACTTAAATGTAGTATAGGATTTAAAATGACTTTGAGAAGTCATGAAGGAAGATGCCATTAATGGCAAGGGTTCTGGTGAGTTATCTATATAAAATATCTTGACAAAAGAAGTTTGAGCCTCACAGTCTTCTGAAAGCCAGAACTAGAAGACTATTGCTGAGCACCCAAAGGTCATGGCACAGAGTGCCTCCCACAGAGAACTCAAAGATCAAGTTTGGTTCAAAAGGTAACCAGTTCAGGGCTCCACTCCATGCTGGAGAGGTCTAGTGGTCAGACTTCAAATAACTTGATTATTACTAGGTCATGTAAACAATTTATGATTCCTGCCTCCACACCAACACCACTTAAAATTTTTTTCTAATAGCTTATAATCATCAGAGTCATTACACTGATTTCTCTATTAAAGGATAGTCTTAAGATTTCCTTAACAAATAGTCCTATACTTTTTGTGTATCCTTGGTCAAGATTCAGCTAATCATTTCCCCCTTAAATGTATTATTCCTCTTAATATTTCTGAAACTAAACTTAATTTTACACATGAAGATATGGAGGGAGAAGGATTAGGAGGGTGTAGGAGATGCTGTCATATGTCACCCACATTCCCCCTATGGATCAAAGTATCATTCTCCCAGCTACCTGGAGCGTTGTCTACTGGCAGCTACAGACCTGCTGAGGATTTGTCCTTGGCTAAACAAGCTGCTTGGCGTAGGGTGCTATGGCCTCCTCGGGGAAAGCCCACATCTAATGGCTGAATGATAAGTAGATACAGAGTATAGTCTTCTTGCCTCAATTTGGGAGAATCTCTGAAAAGCCATTCCTGCTCCAGATGTGCCTTGGAGGGTCTCATGAGACTTCTGTGGCAATCTCAACATAGTTCCACTGCCCTTTCTGCCCAGTCCCCTGTCCCTCACTCCCTTACAGATGTTGCTTCTTACTGCAATCTTCCATGATTCTTCTGCATGCCACTCTCTCTGTCTCAGAGTCTCTTCTCTGGGGAACCTGACCTAAGACTCCACACTCACTGGTGAGCTGTAGAAACAGGAGTATACAAAAGTGAATATCACAATCACCCAGGCAGATTCCCAGAATGGATTGCCCTTCTTAAATGGCAAATGGCAAATTTGCTTACAAGGATCTTATAAGTCTACTCTCTAAGCCCTAGAGTTAAGAGCTATACTCCTTGTTGGCTTCTCACTGCCAATAGTCTCCAAAGGGTGTGAATAAAATGAGCATTGTGGAGGCTGAGGTGGTGGCTCAGTGGTAGAGCGCTTGCCTAGCATGCATGAGCACTGGGTTCAATCCTCAGCACCACATATAAATAAATAAAAAATAAAGGTCCATCAACAACTAAAAAAAATATTTAAAAAAAATGAGCATTGTGGAACCAACCTAGATGCCCTTCAATAGATGAATGGATAAAGAAACTGTGGTATATATACACAATGGAATATTACTCAGCAATAAAAGAGAACAAAAGGATGGAATTGGAGAACATCATGCTAAGTGAAGTAAACCAATCCCAAAAATCCAAAGACCAAATGTTCTCTCTGATTAGTGGATGCTGATACATAAGGAGGGTGGGGGTGGGGAACATGGGAGAAATGGAGGAACTTTGGATGGGACAGGGAGGAGATGGGGGAGTGGAGGGGGAATGGGAGTAGCAAAAGTGGTGGAATGAGATGGACATCACTACCTTAGGTACATGTATGAAGGTACGAATGGTGTGACTCTATCTTGTTTGCAACCAGAGAGATGGAAAATTGGGCTCTATATATGTACTATGACTTGAAATGCATTTAAAAAAATAAATTAAAAAAAATAAAATGTGCATTGGCCTAAACCCAAGCTCAAAGACACAGTGACTGATCTGAGGGACTTCAGAGATACTGGGTTGCACTGACAGGTCAGAGCTGATAGTTTTCTGTGGTCACAGCAGAACTGCAGTAGCAGTGTGAAACAGAGGTCTCTGGTTTATGATGAAGCAAAGATGCCACTTCATGGGTGGCCTTTGGCATTCCACTGCTTGTCTTTGGGCTGGGCTCCACCATCAGTTACATAAAAGAAATCATAGAATTGAAATAGACCCTGCCTGCTCTGGATTTGGGTGAATGGGTAATTTAGCAGCCTATCTTGGATTTGCAAACTGTACCACCATGCTCACAGAAACCCACAAAATCAGAAGAATGAGATGGCTCAGAGGCCACGGTAAGGAAGTGTGTTATCTCTTTGCAACAACTACAAAAAATATACTGGAACAGATTATATTGGTCAATAAAGACATCGGGATTTAATCACCCATGTACGAGGATTGTTTTGTATAATATCAGAGTGAGTTGTTTTCCTCAGTACACAGTGATGATTATACATTTCATAGACACCCCCCCTAGAACTTTCTCTAGATAGGATCTGCTAACTGCTATATACAAATACAAATGAGTGATTGATTTAAATGGAAAAATACTCCAATAGATATATCTTTAAATGTCCTTGTGAATGGTGGCTCCTTTCCTGCTAAACTCATTTCTCTACTTCTCAGATATAATTTTTCTCTCATGAGCATTCAAAAAGTATTTACAGTATAAAACAATTTCATTCAACCAGTAAATTGATTTTATTTAATGGGGTAAACTTGGCAGAGAATTCCTCTGGTTAGGCAAGATGCAGTGCTCCTCAAAATAAAACCATCAAAAAGTTGTATAATGATCTAAATAGTAACCCTCTTCATTAGCATTAATGGTTTTTTTGCCAAAATGGAAATAAAATCACAAAACTCACCAGGTTTCCCTCTTGCCTTAACAACTAGAACCCCAGAGCCAAATTTAATATTTAATTACAGTGACATTTTTAGCTTAGATTTTCTAATAAAATTCCTCTTCCTTTCCCACCCCACCTTCACCCTATCTCTCCAATATACAACAACTGTATAATTTAAGAAATTGTTTTAGCCGGGCACGGTGGCTTAAGCCTGTAATCCCAGCACTTAGGGAGGCTGAGACAGGAGAATCACGAGTTCAAAGCTAGCCTCAGAAAAGGTGAGTGGCTAAGCAATTCAGTGAGATCCTGTCTCTGCACAAAACACAAAATAGGGCTGGGGATGTGGCTCAGTGGTTGAGTGCCCCTGAGTTCAATCTCCAGTACCAAAAAAAAAAAAAAAAAAGAAATAGTTTTAAGAGTTTATCCTGGGTAAAAGCCAAGAAACATTCTGGAAACTGTATCTATTTTTATCTAGTTGGTCTAGTTGGTTTTAAGGCTGCTGTGGAGGAGGCAATTAAACCACAAGCGATTAGTAAGTGGGCAACAAGAATAAGAAAGATGTTCAAGTTGAACATCTCTTCAATGATCAAGAATTTGCTGATGAGTGGCTGAATATGGATTGTATATCCACCATAGAAAGGAAAACAGTCTCTTCAGTATGGAGTCTATTTTCCAAAACAGAGTAGATCTACACCTCAAACAGTTCCATCAGATAAATTGTGTCCTAAATCATCTTTGAACAGCTGAGCTTAAATCAAATTTAGAATATAAAAGATTTTATTTTATATAACTTATATTCAAGACTTCTATTGGGTCTTCAGCATGATTTGCTGCAATGTGTGTGTTTTTGGTGTGAATCCAATTGCTTAATCTGTCTATGGTTTTAGCGATAAAAGTTCATATTGAGAGCTCTCACGTTACTTGTCAGTGTTCCCCATGTCTTTAATATATTCAGATAAGATGAACTGAACCTTTATAAAAACTGACATTAATTGATGATTCCCTATATCAATACCTCTTTCAATTTTAAAGTGTATTTCCATATTCTTTGTATGTTAGAATCTGAGATAATGGAATGTATATGTCAAGATAACATCAGCACTGATGTGGTAAAAATATAGCTTTAGAGACTCAGTGATTTAACACAGAAAGGCCTATTTCTTACTCATGCTAGTCTTTTTTTTTTTTTTTTTGGTACTGGGGATTAAACTCAGGTACTCAACCACTAAGCCACATCCCCAGCCCTATTTTGTGTTTTATTTAGAGACAGGGTCTTGCTGAGTTACTTCACACCTCGCCATTTCTGAAGCTGGCTTTCAACTCATGATTCTCCTGTCTCAGCTTCCCAATCATGCTAGTCTTAATGTGAGCTGGAACTAATTCATTAGGGTGGATGCCCTCCATGCTGTGACACAAAATCCACATAAGATTCTTTGTGTCTTCTAGCTCCACCATCTCAAAACCCACCCTTCTTTGTATCATGACAGGAGGAAGGAGGGTCAGAGTTGTACCCTGACTCTTGAATACCTCAGCTCTTGAAAGACATGGGCTCATGGACTATTGTTCAGACCCAATCATTGGGAGCATGTGGATTTTCACTGAGCAGCAAAGGCCTCTCTGTTCAAGGCAATGTTCAGAATTCTGAAGGAGTATGCAAACTTGTTGCATCTGGTGCAGTGAAAATGAAGTTTCTATCAATGTCACTGCTTTTAGATAATGTCTTAGTATCATATCTGAATGTATACATAAAATCCATGCTTACAATTATACATTTAAAAGCAGAGCACAGCTTTGTTCCATAAAATAATTCTCTCTAGCTTATTGTTTATAAATGATTGTTGTGATATGGATATTAATATGATCTTTTGGTAAACGTATGGTTTTATTGTTTAGATGGTAAAGGTCAATGACATACCCTGTGTAGGCAGGAGATAGGGTTTTACTTGAATAAGACTACTCAGAGGGGCTAGGATTGTGGCTCAGTGGTAAAGCGTTGCCTAGCATATGTGAGGCACTGGGTTTGATTCTCAGCACCGCATATAAATAAATAAAATAAAAGTCCATTGACAACTAAAAAATATTAAGAAGAAAAAAAAGACTACTCAGAGTATCAGGCACCAAAATTCTAGCAATCTTCTAAGGAACAAGCAATCTCTGCCTTCCAAAAGGAAATTAGGAATGAGAGGCATTGTTCAGAGAGACAATAGAATGAGAATGTTTTTTTCAATGTCAGTGAGACTATTAAGAGAACTTCTCATTTATATTGGAAAAAAAGATAATGGACAGAATAAGGGACAGGGAGCAATGATTCCAGGCAAGAGTCTGTTAGGGGTCAATAATCCTTTAAAACAAGAACATAAGAGCGGGAGGGAGGACAGGCATGGAACCTGGAACCTTGCCCACTACCTCAGTTTTTGGACAAGATCTCTGAGCTCTTGCCAGGGCTTGGTTTACCTTTAGGCTAACTTTTAGAAAGAAAGCAGAAAATCTTATTAATTTAGATGTGAAAGTAGACTAAAAGAAGTGAGAAGATTCAAATAGAGGGCTAGTTTTAGAGACAAAGGCTGTACTCAAATCATTGACTGTGACTGTAATGTTTGATATGTGTAGGGGTTGGGGTGAATGGGACATGAGGTTGGGGGATGAACAATAGACAGATGACAGACAGATGTGCTTCCAAAGTCAATGTAGAGTCATTGCAAGGTTCATATCAAGAGTAGAAACAATAGCTGAGAATATTGCAGTAATGCAGTTGAGAGATGATTTTACGAACTCTGACAGCGGTAAAGACAGAGATCAAATGCTTGGCAATGAACTCCACTGGACTTGCCGAAGTATTGATGGTGGGAGTGGGAAAGTTATAAGTGAATTGGGACGAATTCCAGGTTTCGTGCTTGGGAAATGGGTGCTGATGAGGCCATATTCCCTGGAAGAGAGGGGAAGCAGTCTGAGTGTGGAGAAGGTCATGGGACAGCTCTGTGCATGGTGAACCTGAGCTGGGAAGCAATGAACATTCAACCATATTTCTTTGAATGTGTGCATTTGTTACTTGTTTGAGTCAGTTTTTTCGTCACTGTGACCAAAAGACGTGACAAGAACATCTTAGAGGAGGAAAAGTTTATTTGAGGCTCACAGTTTCAGATGTCTCGGTCCACGGACAGCTGACTCCATTGCTCTGGGTCTAAGGTGAAGCTGAACAACATGGGGGAAGTACATGGTGGAGGAAAGCAGCTCAGGACTTGGCAATTGGGAAGCAGTGAGAGTTCTGCTCACCAAGGACAAAATCTATACCCAAAGGCACACCCCCAGTGATCTACCTCCTCCAGCCACACCCTACCTGCCTGCAGTTACCACCCAATTAATCCGTTCAAGTGAATTAATGCACTGATTAGGTTAAGGCTCTCATAACCCAATCATTTCACCTCTAAAGTTCTAGCATTGTCTCACACACGAGCTTTTGGGAGATGCCTCCTATCTACACCATAATATTACTCCTTCAAAAAGAAGAGGAATTGTGGGCTGGGGTTGTAGCTCAGTGGTAGAGCACTTGCCTAGCACATGTGAGCCACTGGGTTCGACTCTCAGCACCACATATATATAAATAAAATAAAGGTATGTGTCCACCTACAACTAAAACTATTTTTTTAAAAAAGAAGAGAAATAACTACTTTCCAATATCTGAGACATAAAAAAATGAGCAGCAATTTTCTGAATAGTCTCATGTATGGATTTGAAACTAATATAAGAAAGAGTCAATCCTCATGCAAAGTTGTACTCTACTAAGAATAGAAGGCATTCATTATTACTCAGATCCTAATGCTGGGTCCTGAACATTGGGTTAGACTACTAGTTTTGCCTGCTTGAATTATAGCTGAGTTTGCTAGATCCACTGGATTCTGTGCCTACATCAGCATCCACAAATTTGGTTAGCATCCGTAACACCCAATGAGCAGGTCTCCTAACTAGGCTCAATCAGCCCCTCTTTGGCCCCATCCAAGGTTCTGCAGCCCTGATGGTCATCTGGTTGGCTTCCTCCAGCCAGGAGCCAGACATTGCCTCTGGGCATGCATAGGCAATCACTTTCTGTGGTTGCAAATCACTGCTAATGAAGTAATGCTCATCGAAGCCAGTATGACTTTCAAAATACATTATTGTTCTCCTCCTCCAAACTTCACATCAAATTCATTGTTTGGTATGTGGAAAATAGTGTCTGTTGAATGAAAGCATGGAGTATAAACATCAAATGGAGGCCATTTAAAAAATAAAACTTATTACTCTATCAATGCACCTTAGGCCTACACATATGTGATTTTTTAATAGCCTCACATTAATGATAAATATGCTGTCCCTAGTGAAAAACAGAAATGTGATGGTGAACACAATTTTCACTATCAACTGAGTGGAAATAGCCAAACTCATCACATATCTCTAACCCATTCAACGCATGCTTTTCAAAGAAGCAAGGTGGCCAGGGAAGCCCGTCTCTGACACAACGTCCCAAAAGTAACATGATCATGATTCTTTTCTCAGACATGAAAAATGCAGCAGCGAAAGGAACAACACATTTTTAATTAGAAACATTTAGATTTACTCAATTTAATTCAGTTGCCCAGAAGCCGTGATTAGATCTGCATCATGATATATCTTCAATATTATCTATTTTCATAAATGTAAACTTTCCCAAATATTGTTCTGATGGATCCTGACATTTTAAAATATATGCTATTGTCCTTTTCTGTGCAGTAGACCAAGCACAGAGTGCTCACTCCTATATCACTGTCACCGTACTATCAGACCAGATGGCTACTTCATCACAGAATCAAGAATTAAGAATAATTTATGTTCTTTCTTGCTCTAGAATGTGAAAATAGAATGCATTGCCGCACACACACTCAGGAAGAGCAGCCCACCCAGCAGAAACAGCCTGGTTGGAGGACATTTGGTGCTACAGATGCATCGTCATCAGCAACTGGATTTCATTCTATGGAGACCTGAACTCTCGGGTCACAGAGAAAATTGTCAAAGCACACGAGTTGCTGCTTCACCCCCTAACCAAATTAAGCCTGAAGGGCCTCTTAGTTAAGGAAAACAAGTTGTAATAAAACAGTTCTAAAATGGGAAAGTTTATATCTGAATCCTCCATTGTTTCATAGTCAAGGATTTTTCCCTTCACAGGGAAAAAAAAATGCACAAATGCAGGTTTAATATTCAGAGCAGTTGTTTTTGTGTCTGTGAACATTAAATGTTAGAAATGGAACAGCTATTTATCCTCAGCCTACTGAAGAGAACAGGGGAAATTTCTCTTTATTGGTCTATAAATAAGCAAAGTCTGAACACACCCTTTATTGGGAGAAGAGCCCGGGCAACTCATTATACATACCAACTGTCTCACAGTGTCCCTTTATCTGATATTGCCATAAGCATGCAGATGGAGGCATAGATGAAAGATTGTCCTCTCAAACTATCAAAAGCATTTAACCCCAAGATCAACTACTATCCTCTAGGTGAAAGAAAAATGCATATAAAATCATAAATACTTGTGGTTAACAGGTGTTATTGTTGAGAAAAAGCTATGTGAAGTATCATTTAATGCAAGCTCTGAAGTGACAGATCCAATTATCTCTGGTCTTTGTGTCATAAAATCACTTATCATCAACAAAGTCATATGAGGCATTTGGGCTTTGTCTATATAGTACCCAAAATAACTGGCTAGTTTAGTTTAAAAAAAAAATGAACAAACATGCAAACACAAACCTTTCCCAAAATATGAGTAAAGATACCTATTCAAATTGTGTAGACCAAAGACCTGGTTGCATTAATTTTTATATATCAATTATTTGTGGTTGTGAACATGTAGAAAAGCCATTGGAAATGTGTCAATTATATGGTCAATATAATCTGTCCTTACTATTTGAATCTGTTTAATTTGTTCATGTGTATTTTTTCAGATTATATAGCCCACAAAACAGACAGTTACACTAGGGGAATTTAGTTGTGAAAGCAAAATTAAAAGACCATCAGTGTGAAAAGTGAGAACAGACAGAAAACAAATTGGAAAGAACAACAGGCAGCCAGCAATAATCGTGTTCCTTTTCCAAGGAAGGAACTCTGCCTGCTCTCTGTACATGATTTGAGTCCTATACTCATATTAATAATGATACCTCTTCCATCAATATCTTGGATTATTACCAGTGTCTGGGAGAAATTTTATTGGCTGCTGCAGTTCATTGAGAATTAATTGATATGACACACTTACTCTACATGAACTTGGAAAAAAGTCTATCGAGTGAGTGATTTAATTCATTTTATGTTAATTATAAATTACGCCAGGAAACACTATTATGGATGGACTTGTTTCCACCTCTCAGTTTGCATGTGTGAGCAGTTTGTACTTCCAACATGCTGGATGCCCTGACTTTGACTGACGGACTAACACCTTAGGAAAGGCATTAATTTGGCATTCTCACTAATATCCACAATGTGGCATGTTCTTAAACAAATTAAGCCAGGAGGAGGCAGCAAAATGGCCCACTTATCTTTATTTGTAATTTAACCAACATTATGAGAGACAACCTCCACATTGGGCAATTTCAAATTTTTACTCACACTCTGTATATATTTAAATAATCTCTTAAGAGTTTCATAAAACTGAAAAGGAAAAGGGTGGGGGCGGAGTTGCTGCCAAATCAAACAGAAAATGAAAGATTATTTCAGAAAGAGAATGTAAAGAGTTGTTGGTGCACATTAAAGCGGCATCCTGAAAAATTCCTATTTTCATTTCCTGTGCAATCCTGCCGATAAGTAGATTCCCCTCGGTTTTCTTCCTCTCAGCGAGCACACGCTTGTACTTTTATTAAAAGAAGTCCATCAGAATAGGAGTCGTTGTTATGCAGGAGCGGTAACTCACATAATGGGGGATGGCATTTCTTTCCACTCGTGCTGGTCCGCTGATTCTAATAGCAACCTGGAGCTCCATTTCCTCCTCAAGAACATTGCATTTCATGTGGAATGTCAATTATTAAAATGCAGTGTCCCGTGTCTTACTTCTCACTAGATGAATTCATTTGCAAAACTTGCTAATTTATGCAAATGATCCTTAACCTGTAACTGCCTGGAATCTATTTCACTGTTCCTAGCTTTTGGCAGCTTGGAGCTTAGGATGCGAGAAGGAAATCCATTAATGCAGAATTTGTCAGTTCTGTCATAATTATATTGGTTATTGAGTTGTTTTTTTTAAAAAAAATAAAACCACTACCAACAACAGATAAAAATGTGTTATTAAGTGGAAGCCAGCTGACAGACAGAGCTGAAAAATCTGGAGATTAAATTAAAGATAAATCAGAATGAAAGAATCTGATACCTGCATCTCCTGACACTCCTGAGTAATGTTAGAAGCTAATGACCTCTTTTCTGGAAGAAACTAACTGGTTAATAACCCAAGGAGGGTCTATCAGCTACTGACTAAGACAGATACAGATAGTGGGCAGATAAGAAATTTCTTCTTGGGATTAAGAACCAAACTGGCCTGGGGTTTGCAGAACACGAGGCACAAAAAACCGTGTATAATTTTTTTTATTTTCCGTCACGGCTACATGAAAAAACAAGGAAGCCAAAAGCAATGGTTGTCAAACAGGGGACTCCATGCATCTCTGTGCACCTGTGTATGTGAATGTAGACAGAGTAGGAGAGGAACCAGTGGTCCTGCCCAGCCTTCCTGTGCCTCAATTCATGTTCCCACAGGTACCCCCTACATCAAATCCTGAGGCTTTCCCTTCAGTGAGTTGGGTTTGTGGGTGCCTACATTAATGACACCATATCAGAAAAGATATAATGTAACTTTTGCCCCCATGGACCCTCAATTACTGTCACAATTTTTTTTTATGAGATTAGTCTTGAAAACATAGAAGCTTCTTTTTTTTCTTTTCCTTTTTGGAGGTCAGGAGGATTCTGACACCTGACCTGGCTTCTGAGTCCACGGTTTTTATTCTGTGTTCTTCATTCTCACATTTATGAAGAACAGTGAGCATCCTAGATGAGATAAGCAGGAGAGAGCAGCCAGTCATTTGTGTGGCTTGTGCACATGTGTGCGTGTGTGTGTGTGTGTGTGTGTGTGTGAGAGAGAGAGAGAGAGAGAGAGAGAGAGATGCAGGTGAGCTCTACTCTGGACACTGACCCTGGGCCATTGATGAAAACCATCCAGCAGCCCCTAAAGACTCCTGTGGGAGGCCACCCTCCACTGTCCTGGAGACTCCCTTTGCCCTGCTGAGCATGGCCTCTGACTCATCTGGATCTGTGTCACACATATGTGATTGCAAACTGTCCTCCTATGCTGCTCTTTTCATTGCTGTATATTTCCTCTTTCGAGTGTATCAATATTTGCAAAGTAGGAGGGGGCATTTGTTGTGGATATTAGAATGGATTCTTTCAACTCCACAGTGGATTCCAATTAAAGAGAAGAAAAAAAAAATAGAATCTGCCCTGGGTAAAATGTACAATTACCACTTCAAGGACCCTGTCTAAACTCTAGAGAATAATAAGAGAGAACATATTTAATCATTCACTTGCTCTTGTTTCTTCCAGAACAGTGTCTCTTTAAATCTACTGAGGAAGATATTCCTTCTGGCCCACAGGATGCCAAAATGACTTGATGATTTATTTATGCAGCGCTTGGCAGCCCATAGTCCAGATTGTGGCTGGAGCTGAATTTTATGAGCTTTCCCCTAGTGAGTATATTTTAAAATTATATTAAAAATATATTTTTTTGAAAACCCCAGTCATGTTTGGCCCCACCTCAGGCCCTGACAACAGTGGCGATAGGACTAAGGAATTAATATTTCTAAGGACCTCGCTGGTGAAATTTTTATTGCGAGAGCTTAGGAGAGTGTTAAGCTTTCAGTTGGGGAAGGGAAGAAATGGTATTCAGTGCTAAATGCTTTAGTGATATCGAATGCGACCTTTTCTATTTGTAGCAATTCATCTGGTCATTCAACAATTATTTATTGGGCTTCTTACTATATTCTAGGAAGTAACGAGAGCCCAGGGGACTGTAGTGAAAAAGATAAACATTGTCCCTTCTTTCCTGGAACAGACATTTCAGAAGAGGGAGATGGATGAGAAACAGGTAAGTAAATACTGTAGGTGAACAGAATGTTTTCAAATCACAAGAACAATAAGTCCCATGTAAAAAGGGACTTGGAGCTGGGTCCTGCCCGGAGAGCAGAGAATTTGTACATTTGCCTGGCAGGGTAGCTTCTTTAATGCTCGATCAGAAAAATTGGACGATCTGGCAAAACAATTTTCTGAACAATTTTACCACGGCAAAATCCAGGTCAAAAAAAAAATATGCTGTCAAACTCAAATGAGAGGGTACAGACCAAGACAGGAGTAGAAGCTATGGTGGTTCGAGAAGTGGCTTTGTAGCTCAGCATTGTGGGTTTAAACTACATAGGATTTGTGCTCGCTTGTTATAAGGAGACTCAGGTTTACAAAATCTGAAAAACGACCAGGGGAAGGGAGGGGTTTTATCAATGAATAATAAAAAGTGAAATAGCAAGGATCAGAACTTAAAATCCTGGACGGTCTTTATTGAGATGATTAATAGTAACACTTCATATATATATTACCTTTTTTCTAAGAACATCACTCATATTTTTTATGCCATTTGATTTCTGTATCATTCAAGTAGGGTATTATAATCCTCACATTAGATGAGGAAACTAAGGCATAGTAAAGTTAAGCAGTTAGTCAGGTCTCTTTACCATGGTTAGCCATTCACTGGAAAAGTCAGATACTTTATATTTAAGGCCACGTGTTTTGTGATTACATCACATGCTGCTTCTGTAGCCAGTTGGAAGTGAAAATTCTTGTAATCCACAATTTTGTGACTAGTTTTAACCATTTTATGTAGATTTTAAAAACTGAAATTATGCCTTTGAACAACCGCTGAAATAAGCCCCTGGGTAGAGAAAGTGTTCCCTATCGTGGCATCTACCAGACAGACTGTTTGAAGATTTGGTTTGGTCTGGAGTCAAATAGACAAAAACTCAAGTTCAAAGACATACTCTGGCTCTTACACAGTGAGACAGACTTTATTTCACTCACTACTGACCAGAGAAAGTCAAATGGACCCCTGTGATTGTGTCTAGACCAGAAGGTCTGAGGGGCCTTGTTAGTGTTCAAACTATAACCAAGAGCAACCATTACACTCTGGGCCTTGGCTAAAGAACTACACAAAAATATTAATCATTCAAATGAAACACACTGCAATCATTTTAATATCCCTTTTTAGTAAACAAAGAACTTTCTCAAAACATAAAACTTTGGGGAATTTATCACTTATAAGAGAATAGATGTAATTATTACTATGTAATGTTAATTGTCAAAAACATTTTAATTAATTTATTGGTCCTAGTAATGCACAAAAATGTTGCACAGAACATGAAATTAGATACTTTCCTGCCAATTGCGTGTCCAATCATAATTCAACAATCACAGCTCAATATTCTTAAGCTAATGGTAACCTATCACCAATAAACTTGCGAGTGATTATCTTAAAAAAATTTTTTTAAATTAATGTGCCATTTCTCCACAATGTAGTCCTCAAAGTCCAGGTCTTTTAACTGGAGGTTGCTTTTGAAAGAATTATGTGTGTATTTCATTGTAGGGACTTAAACATACATTTGGGCCAGGGTTATAGTAATTTTGTTGGCTGGAAGTACTGAGAGAAAGGTTCAACCTGAGTTGTCATATAAAAAACTCCATTCTATGCTGAGGTATTAGGGAAAATCTGATTGTGAACAAATCTCATTCTTGAAACAATGGAAGCATCTTTCTGCTCTATTTTAGTCAGGGGTAGTGATGCTCTCAGGTTCTTGTTAGATTCTCCATTTTGTTCATGCTGTGGTTCATACTCTGAAGCAGGCAAGTTCATCTACATTCCAGAGAAATGTTCCTCAACATATGGAATGCCTGGGTCTCCTGGGACTTTATAAAGGATTTTCTCATCCAGAGCCAAAACCTTTTGGGTGTTTTATTCCATCCTTTGGAAGTACATTGAATTAGTCTCACCCTTCCTTTACAGGATGGCTAATTTTCTGGTTATTCTAGGTCAGAGTTCCACTGGGGCCAGGAGTCCTAAGCAGGTGATACCATAGCATGGATGGAAAGGTCTAGTTTTGGAATCATCTAGATCTGGATTTTAGTCTCAGCTTTGAAACTTTCTGTGTGTACTCAGGCAGTGATTGCACTATTTGAGCCTCATTTTCCTTATTTATAAATGGGAATGATCATGCCTGCTTTATAGGACATCATGAGGACTCTGAGCAAACAGCACGGCACATTGCATCTAGTTAGGTGCTCAAAACTGTAAGCTCCCTTGACTCTGAAGGACTTTGCCTCATACATCATTTCAAGCTGCAAATATACCAAGTGGGTTTTATGAGCCAGTTTCATCTGGCTGCATATTTCATCTGAAAGTTCTAACACTTTGCTGGAACAGTGGAACCTTCCTCTAATGCCATCCTCAGATTTCTTACTCTAGAGCCCTTTCATAAATGGAAGGGTACAGAACAGTAGTAACTTCCCTCCAACTCCGTTAAATTCACCAGCCTTATCACAGGGCCTGTGGCATGATGGAGAATGGGCCTCCATATATTATCTACCAAGGTGATCTTAAACTCCATCTTGCAGTTAAACGCAACTTGAACCTTCAGCATGCTAAAGCTACTGTTCAAAAAGTGGAACATTAGGGCTAATAGTGGCTAAGTTCTGTTGGTAATAATGTGGAAAACAATCCAATTACTTTAATTAATTCATTATTTTCCCAAATAAATAGGAGCAGTCTTGTCACTTTCACAGAGATAGGTGTTTGGTTCCTTTTAATTAATGCAACTTCTTAGAGGCAGGATTCTGAATAGACTCTGTGATTCCTGCAACACAGTCTATTTTCCTAACAGCTATCTAGACAGGATCAGTGTTGTTACTTCAAGTTATACAATGGGATGGGGGGAGTTATAGGTAATCCCTTCTTCTGTACTAGCTTGAAATAAAAATTAAATGGGCCTTGAGCGTTTTGAATTGCAGTGTTTCATTGGGGCCATGGAACACTAAGCGAAGCTCAGAAACAGGGTGTTAATTCAGGCCTAATCATTTAATTCCACTCTGTTATGTGCCGTATTTATTGCCCTCCTGGATCTGTTTTCTATGGCCTGATAAAGAGACAGTGATTCCCTGAAGCTCAGTCAGGGACCATTTTATTTATATCGTTAGTTAGTCCAATAAAAGCACTGGCTTCAGATTCCTGCTGTTATTTTCTGTTTTGTAGCCCTGTCATTAACTATGAAAATGCTGATAGGGTTTTCATTTCCTGGGCTGGAGTAGCTCTGCGGTTGAATGAGGGCTTGGAAGGAGTGGGGAAGGTCAGGAGGAGATTGGCTGGAAAACTCAGGCTAGGTGTAAACAAATGCAAATAGCCTGGGAGTCAACTCAGGTTTTAGCAGCAAATTAGAACTTTCCATTATTGCATGTGTTAAGTGTTGTGAAAACTTGATTGATAGAATTTAGAGTGAACTTGGGCCCTTTTAAGCTGTGATTCTGTTTATGAACCAGATTTCTAATTTTTTTTAAAAAATTCAAACCTTGCTACTACTGTTCACAAAGCAAAAATAGTTCTAATGTTGGATAGAAGGGAATGGAATGTAAAGTTGTTTATGTATGTCAAGCAAAGGAGAAGTAATAAAAAACAAAAACAGACATTCAGTGGAATTACACTGCAGAGCCTCTTTTTTTTTTTCCCCTCAAGTTTTAACTGTGTAGTTTTATTGTTTTCCTAACAGTCTCTAAACTGTTATGGAGAGGTCTAGAATAAGGAAGTGATAGTGGGAGACAGATTTATAGAGGTCACTTGAATTAATGATATGACCATCAGAAGGTAACACAGGTACATTAACATAACATACTGTGTAATTGCTAGTGCTTCCAGTGGAGTTAATGTGTAGTAATCCATGTAATAACAGACATTATTTCATAGCAGATATGCAATTAGCTCATCTCATTGGTGTGTAGTGCACAAATGAAGCAAATCATCATTGTTGTTTTAACACTAAGAGGTGAGGATGTTTTGAAGGCTGATGGACCTTTATCAGAGAGATCATCTTGTTAAAAAGCCTATCTAAAACATACATTTAACACGTGAATGTGGAAAGTACTACCAGGCAGTGGCTTCTATACCTGTGTTGTTATTTAGATGTTTAGAACAATTAGCACTGCACAAAATTGTATTTGGAAATGTGGCTGAAGTTGCATCAGCAAATTTTCTTGGAGGTATAGACATTAATAACCAAAAGTTATTCAAGGAAGCTTTGAATACAGAGTTTGCACATTCTCATTGAAAGATAAAAAGTGAATATTCATTCATTTTGCCTACAAAGATTTTTTGATCACTTTCTATGGACTAGCTAATGATTTAGATCAAGCCTCCCAGCACTGTGTAACCTGATGATCCTCAAAACTTGCTTGCTCCAATGTGGCAGAAAGAGGTAGCAGAGGTGGTAAAAATTTCCACAATTTTTCATCTGAAGTGAATCAAATGAACAATCTCTCTACTTTTCCTAAATACAGAGAAATATACTTTTGAATTGTGGCAGGGGTGGAGACTGTGCTTTGTATGGGGACATTTAATAAACAGCATCACTTAGCAAGTTAGAATTTATGAATCTCTTCATTTTACATTATCACCTTTCATCTTCAGAACAACCTCGTGAAGTAGGTTTTTCTACTTCATAGTTGTGGTACCCGAGTCTCAAAGAGCTCATGTGACTGGTCCAAGGTCACCTGTCACAAATATGGTAGCATTAGGTCATTTCATCTCTAATCCAGTACAAGTCTACTAAATAAATATCGAGAGGATTTTATATAAAATTCTATATCATTATATATAAAAGAAAGATAAATAGCCCCGCTCATGTCCCTGTCAGTTCTAACTTTTCATGATGCTGTAGTAATTATCAAATGTTGGATTTTAGAGAGAAAAGGACCTGAGATAACCAAAAAGTGAATTCAAAGATATGGAAGTGTCCCACAAGAGCTGGAGAGAGTGTAAAGTCACCAAAGACCTGTAGACTAGCAGAGGGGAAGCAAAGTATGGTAGCTGATGTGCATCATCCTGGACCACAGAGCGTGCCAGGAGCAGAGGGCTTGCATCAGGAAGCCAGGGGAAGCATATGTTGAGCGGCAGACAGTACCCAGATGGTAAAGACCTTGAATGCAGAGTTTACTTCCAAGGAAGTGAAGAGCCACTGACAGTTTTGGGTAGGAAAATAGTCATACAAATGACTTTTTACAAGGATTGTCGAGTGTTATGCAAGAAAAAAGAGTTGTTGGTGGTGGTGAAGACACACGTTATGAGCACCTAGGAATCATCCAAGTACAGGGGAGAACTAACCCTGCTCAAGAGTGTGTATGACCACAAGGATTTAATCATTCTCTGGAGAATTAGAAAAAACTATTTATAAATGTCCTAAAGTATTCAAATAAATGAGTCACAGCTGCTCTCTCTTCTTGAGAAATAGCTCCAAATTTAACTTAGCTTTCAACATGCATGAAAAGAAAAATTGGGCAATCATCTAAAATCCAGGGCAATGCCATATACTTAATAGGTGCTCACTAAATTTTTCTTATTATGATAGTGAAATTATCCAGTTCAAGCAAGAAAAAAATCATATTCCTCTAGATATCAAGCTTTCTTCAAACATTAATATTCTTGTTAAACTATGATTTTTAAAGCCACTTGAACTCTTCTATGTATTTTAAATATATAAATGTAGATTAAATAGTGAATTTAAGAGGTCAATACAAGAATTTTAGTTTGTGAGCTGAATGACACAGAATAGTATAGGAGTAAGACTAGAACTTAGCATTTTTAATTGTGTCTAGAGTCTTATTATAAAGAATTCCATAAAACTTTCATTTGGCAAGGTTCACATTTTCAATTAATCGTTGCTTTAATCAGTAAGCTCTTTTTTTCCTAGACCGTCTTGGGCTAAATCCTGAGCTAATATAAATTAGCTTTTAGGGATACCCAGTTCTTTGATATAATTATCACACTGTCTGGGTAAACTTGATGAGCATTGTTGGGCCTCAGTTTTCTCATCTGGGCAATAGGGATGATAATAGCAGTGCTGCCCTCACAGATACACTATGCAATGTTGGTCACTATTGTGATTCATTCCCTAACGTGTTTTTCGTGTCCCTGCATCTTGTAGTACCCAGAGCTACCTTGTCCTATCTGCAACACTTCATTTCCTCCTCCATATTAAAGTTACCTGTCCCATGTTCCAGCTCACACCAGTGAGAACCCTCATTTTGACTAAACTGATAACCTACTGCATGCCAAGATGTTAATGAATGTTAATATATCTAGTTTTCAACCTTCCAGGACATCTTGCTTGTATTCTAACAGAGTTTAAAACACTTCAGCCAGATGGTGAAAATGGTATTAATGTTAAGTTCCTCCATTGGTTGGGAAGGAAGATTCTGGCAGGGAGAGCTGAAATCATGCCTACACATAAGAAGGACTCTGGGGAAGGGTGGGGGAAGGCTGACTTCCTGCTGGTCCTTTAGTGGCTCCATAACCAACATCTGATGTGGATGCTCACCCTAACACATTTCCCAGTCCCTGGTTCCTATCATCAGGAGCACTTTTCTGGTTAATAACATATGCCACTGTCCGTTTCACATTCAGCCAGTGAAGGATGCCCTCATTGGATTCAGCATCTGTGCTTCCATAGGTTTTATAGCGAAGAGCTGTGTCCTGGTGTCTGTTCCAGTTATAGTAAGAGCTCGCTGGGTCCTCCTCCTGTGTTTATAAATGCAGGCGTTTAGTCCACAGTCGTGCTTTGCCATTGCTGGAGAAGAGAGCTGCCCTGCGTCCCACACGATGGGCTCTTTCCACTCAAACCAATTGTGGCACTGGCTTCCCTCACCCTGGCGCCTACTTACAGCTGTGCTTACTGAAGTGAGACTGTAATTTGCTACAGCATGCCAGAGTATTAATAGACAATTATTTATTGCAAATCTGAACCATTTATACTGTTTACTGGCTGACACAATGTAAAATTTTGATCCAAATGTTAATGTGTCCATGACATTGCATAATTCTGTTCCATGCCATGGTTTTTTTCTCTTCTAAATGAATCGAATTTGCAGTACAAGGAAACGGCATTTTTAATGGATGAATGATTTACAGCCTCAAACTTATAAGGCGATTATTTACGTAACTAAGGGAGAATTGACTAATTGCAATAACACAGCAAATTAGACAAATTTAAGATTGTATTGGGAACAAATTGATAGGGAGAAAATGAAAATAAGTCACAAAGTTCTTAAAGGGTAACTGAATAAATCTCACTTTAGCTTTACAGGGCGATTGTATTTTGGGGGGGAGATCAGCTACCTTTGAGGCCAAACAGACTTATAAATATTCAATTGAGTAGAACATAGATAAAAATTACCTCTTCATAAAGAACCATATGTGTAGGAAAGAGCACTTCCAATTCTCCAAATGGTTACTGAAATTGCCTACACAAATGTTTTCAGCAGTTGAGTGAAAACAAAGAGCTTTATAGCGATGTGGTTATCATGGAAAAGGCCCCGATTTTAGCATATTTACCTTCTATTTGTTGATCATGCAACATGATGCCAAGGAAGAATGATTTCCTAATGGAGATCTTTGTGAAATTTCAAAATAAAAAATGTGCATCAGCAAAAATACCTTTCTGAGGTATTCCTCTTAAGTTGTTTCTATCAATTTCTGTTATTCTGATACTTTTCCCCTGGAGAGATTGCTCAGATAAAAAGAGCCTTAACAGTTCTAATTAAATCTCTAAGAACTACACTGGGATGTCAAAACACAAGGACATTCAAAGTGAAGATTCCTTCAGCTCGTTAGTTCATAGGGATCCCACAAATTAATGCTGAGGAAAAAAAACCAATTTGGTGGGGGTGCTCAAGAACAACAAAATATCTGTGTGTCCCTTCAAATTAAATTTTAAAATGGCCTTCTCTTCTCTAGAC
The DNA here is from genome assembly GCA_004024805.1 of Geosciurus inauris. Classification (NCBI taxonomy): domain Eukaryota; kingdom Metazoa; phylum Chordata; class Mammalia; order Rodentia; family Sciuridae; genus Geosciurus; species Geosciurus inauris. The sequence continues at coordinate 228,053 of PVHX01001093.1, forward strand.
GGCAGGACGCTCCCTCTTACTGGCTTTAGCGATTGCTTCATTGGTTTTCTTTCCTGCTCCCTGTGACCAGTCGTACCCCCTTCCAGTTGGTCTCCACGATTTAGCTAATCATATTTCCCAAAAGTATATTTTGGTCCAGTGTGGTGACACACGCCTGTAATCCCAGCATTTTGGTATATGAGACAGGAGAATCACAAGTTCAAAGCCAACCTCAGCAACAGCGAGGCACTAAGCAACTCAGTGAAACCCTGTCTCTTCATAAAACAAAAAATAGGGCTGGGGATGTGGTTCAGTGGTCAAGTGCCCTTGAGTTCAATCCCCAGCACCAAAAAAAAAAAAGTATATTTTGTCTTTCATCTCTCTTGCCAAAAGCTCCCCAGGGTGATCAGGATACAGTACAAGCACTTTGGCATGGTGTTGCACAAGCCTTATGACTTTGCACCCATACCCTGTGGTCATCTTGCTGGCTGGTCCCCCTCTTCCCCTACCTTCCTTGTCCAGCAACACCCCCCCACACACATACACACAGGTAACCACTGTGCTCCAGAGGACTTGTAACATAAGGAGAGACCTTGCGCTTATGTCTAGGATCAAGGTCTTTGCATATTCTTGTTCCCTCTTTCCTTGTGGTGCCCTTCCCACTTTCATTGGCTTTTGCTGAGGCTTCAAGAATGGGTTTGGATGGCATTGACCTTGGGAAGCCTTTGCTGAATCCGTGAGCCAACTGGCTGCTCCTTTCCCAGGGCCACCTTGATTTCTCCTGCTTCCTGTCACTGCATTGCCATAGCCAGTTAAGAGCAATCCTTCTAACCACTTTCTCCACCGAGCTGGAAGTTCCTAGAAGGCATGACTTGTCTTTTTAACTGGGTGTGGCCATAGAGTCAATATATGAGGAATAAGTAAAAAATTTATTGAATACCTTCTTTTTCTCAGTGAAACATGGTCCTGTGAATACATAAAAGTATTTGTACATGGTCCCTTTTCTCAAATAGAAAAAGCTACCATTAAGTAGGGGGTTATAAGACATCTAGAAATAACAAAGCAAAATATGACAGGTGTCACAAAAAAAGCAAGACTTGCTGCCAGGTTTCAAAAATTTGAGATTCATTTTTTAAAAACTACATACTTTGAGATTTGGAATTAAATACTCAATCAAACACTTATTAATTATGTAACCTCCAAAGGTTTACTTTATCTAAGTCTCAGTTTCCACAGTTGTAAAATGAAGATAATATTTACCTCACAGGCTGCTGTGAAGATTAAGTGAGATCATGCACCAGGCCCAGTGCATAGAAAAGACAGCAAATAGTGCTGGGGATATTATTCAAGATGTGTACCACTTGCTCTCTGCTCTACTGTACTTCAGGTTTTATTATTTAGCATCTCATATTTCATTTGTTGGGAATATATCTTAGAGTAGGATTCTTATCCACATATGGTAAACAGCTTATTTTCAAATTAGAACATAATATACTCAGTTCCTTTCAATATTGTTTGTAAAGTAATATTCATTTGAGTCTTCTTGAAATTTTAAAGGCCCAAGGACAGAAACCATAGCTTATACTATGCAGGTAGCCAAAGATTTTTTTGTTGATTTGAATTGGAGAACTTGAAAATTTCCAATTTATTTATTCAACGCATATTCATTGAGTTCCTGGATTGACCCTCTTGTTGTATCCATCTCTCTTCCACAGACCTCCATCCACAATACAAGTGTCAAGGCAAAAGGGAAGCAGTAACCAACCTACTGCAGCAAGGTAGGATGCAACTGACCAGACTTCAGGTCAGATTCTGGGACCAAATACCACTCCTGTGACTTACCCGATAAATGAAGCCAAGACTCTTGTGTACCATATAAATAGTGGACCTAGGAGTATATGGTGGTCAGGAATCTAAGTTGCAAAATGAAACACATACAACTGTGTGATTTTGTACAAATTACTTATTTTTAAACTCCGGATTCTTCAACTATTTCCTAAGACAATGAGAGAACTCAATACATGGATATTTGTATTATCATTTTGAGAATCTATGGCATTTTAAGATACGTTAAGGATACTTGTTTGGGAGGGAAGTTTTTGCATTTTTCTTATTCAACTGAATGCCTGGTCCATTTTCATGGGACAGTGCAATCTAGTCTTCCTCCACACACTGCCAAAGAAGAGGTCACTTGTGAAACATGTAAGACGAACGACCAGATGGAGGTGAAACAGGACCAACACAGGCTTTTATTCCAGGTAATACGCTCCCGGACCAGTCTCCCGGCCAGTCACCAGGCTCGAACAGGTCGGGAAAATGGCGCTGTGCCTCGTGTTACACAGAGTTATAAAGCCTTTCCCCATCCGGAAAAGGCAGGCTTAGGGCCAGGAAGAGGTGTTG